>RJWT010000153.1:0-12905 GCA_004365215.1 Cuniculus paca
GGAGAAATGGTTCTGAAATCCAATGGTGCTTTTATTCTTTGATTTGATTGGTTTAAGTCCCTTTCCTACTATTTGAAAGCAATAAGCGAGAAGATAGGAACAGCTCTTTTGAAAAATGAGACACTATAGTAGCCATTGCTCATTTCTTGTTATCCAACTTGAAGACCTGTAATGCTATTCTCTTTTATCTGGATTTATATTACTTTGTTTTGTTTGAGATTATTGTCTGTAAATGTAAGAGCAACCATTTTGAAGAAAGCAAGAGACACTAGGGTAACCATTGTTAATCTCCTGTTGTTATGTTTTGAAAACCTGTATAGCTTGCAGTGTTCTGCTTTGAAATGCTATATTTTGTTTGACTCTATTCTGTTTTCTTTCGCTTTTTTCGTTCTGTTTTGTTTTGTTTTGTCCTATTTTCTTTAAAATAAAAAAAACAAAGTAGAAACAAAAAAATAAACAAAGTAGAAACAAACAAACAAAAAAAGAATTTCAAGGTAAGCATGGGTCCTGTAATGTAAGAAACTGAAAAATATGAAAGTGTGAGGACTATTAAGAGATTCACATTTCAATCAGAAGTTTCTGCATTAGAGAAGATATTAAAGAAAGCCTTTTTTAAGAATATATGTCAAATTTGTAGTAAGGGAACTGACATTCAGAAACCCACTGTATGGTTTAGCAATGATGTCACTGAGAAGTTTAAAAAATCTTTCTCAGTCTCAATTTTATCTGAAAAAATAGAGGTAGGAGTAATTACTTTTGCAAAATTATTACTTACAGTCAAATAATTTACTAATGGATGAGTTTGCAAACTTTATTTTCTGACAATTTTTGCTTGTGATGGCGCCATTAAGACTCAAAGCAGGAATGAAAGTGCTGCGTGAAAAAGGAGCCAGAAGTTATAAATGTGCAAGCGTATTTCAGGAAGTTTGACATTATGGGAAGGAACAAAATCTATTTAAGTTAGCTGGGTCAGGTTTTTGGTCTACATGCTACTATGCTTGGCAAATCCTTAAGGCAGTAGGAAACATCTTTGCATACATAGCTAAGGCCAAGAAATACTGCATGTCATTTATATTTATTAATCAGCAGATACTCAGTGTTTAAACTGCCATACATAATACAGCAGGCAAAATAGTTAGCATACCACTACCTAAATCCACTTCTCTGAGCTTAATCATGCTATTTAATTGCCAAGCTTAATTTGAAAATAATTGTTCACAGCAATTAAGTAAATGCCCCGATTTCATTAACAGACTTTCTAATTAGAACCTACAGCATAAAAGTGCTAATGTTGCTTCATTAGCTTTGATTTACTGTTTCTAATACTAACTTTTTTTATGATTCTTTTCTTCAAACCTGAGACTGTGTTGTAGGGTTAATTACTTTTGTTTCTTACAAGTATCAAGGGGAAATTATTCATAGACTAAAATATAGCTATATTTTAATTTAAAATTCCTTTTAAATTTTCACATTATGCATATACTCGGAACAACATTTTAAAGCCCTTTCATTGTAGAATAGTTTGATGCAATTAGTGAGGGTTGTATTTGGCTTGGATAGAAAGCAAACAGGTTTTTCAAAATTGAATATGCTCCTTCACATATGGCATTCAGTTGTAAAACAGAACTGTAAAACAGACACAAAAAGTAATTGTAACAGAAGCCATTATTGAATTTTTAAATTGGCAATTGAATAGAATGGGAAATGACTTAGGTTAATAGTAATATAATCTCAAATAGCAACATTAACAATCCTCAATATGTAAACCATTTTTGCTAATAAAAAACTAAGAAATTAGTTAATTTTTCTATTACAGTTCCTGTTTTGCCAAATGCACAGAACTTTATGTTTTCATGTAACTATTGCAATGTACTTACTCATAGCAAAATTAAAGAAAAGCATGGAAAATATGCTAATTGTTAAATTGACAGTAATTCAAGCCTTGATAAGATGGAGAATCTTAAATATTATTGGTAAGATTGCACATTAAGAGTGAAGAAGCCAGAACACAGAGATTTGTGGTGCAATTGCCGTGTGTGTGAGTTGTGTGTGTGTGTGTGTGTGTGTGTGCACGCACACACATTCAGTAAGGATTCTTGAGAAATTACCTTCCATTTTGTATATAAACACAAATGGTAGCTACAGTAACTGATACTCTAAGTAGAAAAAGCAGTATTATATGACTTACATTACTTATATTACATGACTTATTTTAAAAAACATTAAATATTCTTTGCCTCATGTTCAATATTATTTTTATTGTATCTACTACTTCACTGAAAACCACAAAAAGAAAACAAAGAAAAATACAACATACAACTTTTAAACAAGACACTGTACTTATTTTGTTTTTTTATGGGAAATAGATGACTTAGTTTTTTCCAGTAGTTTAGATAAACATATAGCAGAGTAATTAATATTTAACTTTTGTTAAATGAAATTTTTTAAGGAAAAAAGGGAGCAGCAGCTAAATAGTAGCTATGTGAATTAATATATGCACATACATGTATACAAACATAGACATGTACACATATATATACACATACACAAACATATGCACATTATACTGGCAATCTTAGTTATATATTGAAGATTTGAATAAAGAGAGAAAGTAAAATGTGGTTTTGTATGCCATGTCCATCATTTTGCTGAAGTAGCAGCAAATTTCAGTTAATTTCACTTTTCATATAAAAATTGACAAGCAAAAATATATTGACATATATTTCACTAATCATTGTAAGTAAATTAACTAATTTTGTACACTTTAGGCTCAAAGAAAAATTTTGTAGGAAGTAATGAAAATTCACATGGATCCCCTACCCCACCCATTTACAATCTTTCTTTATAGGAATGCTACAAATAGGTGCTACATTTATTATGATCAGTGAACATGCTTTGACTTTATCATCCATCAACGCAGCATAGGTTAGGTTTCATTCTCCGAGGTGTACTTTCCATGAACCGACCACAGGATAAGCACATGCTTGGACCACCGCATTTTCATACTTTATAGTTCACTGAGCTGAAAGTCTCTTCCCTCTGGCTGTTCATCCATCCCTTCTTCCCAAACTCTGTCAACCACTAATGCTTTTGGTGTCAGCATAATTTTAGTTTTCCAGGCTGTCAGAATGTTGGAACCATACAACATGCAGAGTTTACAAATTAGTTTATTTAACTTATTAATATGTGGTATCCTTCATGTATTTTCATGGTTTGATAGCAAATCTCTTCTTAATAGTGAATAATATCCCATTATTTTGATGTACCATAGGTTTTTCTCCCCCTACTAACATACTGAAGGGTATCTGGTTGGTTCCTTGTTTGGGTGGCTATGAACGAATTTGTTATTAACACTCACACACAGGTTTTGAATCAGACTTCAAATTTAAACTTTTTGATAAGTTTTCATTTCATTTAAATAAATACCAAAGAGTATAATTTTTGACTCACATGAGTTTATGTGTAGGTTTGAAACCCTGCCAACCTGTCTTTCAATATTTGCTTTCCCATCAGTAATGAATGTGTCCATCAACTGATAAACGCCTAAAGAAAGCGTGGCACACATATGCAAAGGAACTTTTATAAATAACATTAGTGCAGATAGAACTAGAAATCCTTTTGCTAAGTGACATAATCCAGGCACAGAAACTGTACTGTATGAGGTCATGCCTATATATGACCTAGAAAATGTTGACCTCATCGAAAGTAGATTTGGGAGAATGGAGTGGTGGTGAGGAGAAAAAGAGAAAGATTGATCAATGAGTAGTAAATGATAACTAAATTGGAGCAAGAGTTTCTGCTGTTCTATTGCTCAGGAAGGTGAATATAGATAATACTACACTATACCATTTAAAAACCCATAAGAAGGAAATTTGGGAGCTTCCACCATAAAAGATGACAAATATTTGAGGAGATAGTTAAGGTTAACATGACTTAAATATAACAAAGTTTGCACATGTGCTAAAATGTTAGATGGTGCTGTACTAATTTGCATAATTCTTGTTTTATGTATTGGTGTATTAGTTACTTTTTTCTTTGCTGAGACAAAATGTCCAAAATCCTCAAGACAAAGGATGAAAAGTTTATTGTAGTTCATAGTTTATAGAGGTTTCAGTCCATAATTGGCTGGCTGCAAGCCTGGGCAGCATGACAGTGTCATCAAAAGGATAAAGAGTCCATGGTGTAGCAGGCAGAAGGCAGCAAGTACCAATAGCTGTAAAGCTGCAGAGAAATAAACCTCCTTTCTGTTTTATTTCATCCAAATTACAAGCCTTTTGGGTGGTGCCCGAAGTGGACCTTCCCATCATTCACACCCAAGTATGCTAATTCTAAATTAGCATTAAATTAGGTAGACTATTTTAGTACCACACACTCTTAATCATAGTAGCACACATCCTAGATACAGTCAGCTTCAAAAAGTCCCACCTAGGAGCTCATGAGACTTTGAGAGACCATCTAGATCCAAACTGTAACATTCTACACCTGGACCCCAAAGAACTCATAAACATCCCTTTATGTAAAGGGTATTTAGTCCATCTCTAAGAATTGCCAAAGTCCTAACAGATGCAGCATAGCTGAAAAGTGCAAATCTCCTTTGAGATTTATGGCAAACTCTTAGCTTACAGACCCTGTATAAATGCAAAGAAAGTCAAACACTTCTAGTATACTATGTACAAGATAAACATTACCATTCAAAATAAGGGGATAGAATGGAATGAGACCAAAGCAAGTCCAAAATCCAGCAAGATGAACACTAAATTCCATAGTTCCATGTCAAAAATCCAGTGCAATCTGTGGCGAGATGTGAACTATAAAAGGGTTGGTGACTCCACTCTAACTGCCCTGCTCCCATCTGTGGCTCCCATGGCTCCCCTTTTGTCTAGCTTTGCTCACCCCTTGGATCTTTCCTCAAATGATCCATGTTCCCAGCTTCTCCAACTTTCTGGGGTCCCCAATGCACCTTTAGCTCCACATTCGCAGCTTTGCACACTGACTGGTCTTCCAGGCCTTCTTCTGAATTCTGGGTGAAAGCCAACTTTACTCCACAGTTCTTGAATTCGGCAGGCACCTAAAACTAGCACCACATAGATGACACCAAGATCAGCCACCAGGTGGAGGAGTAACCAGGCTTTCTTTCCTCTGGTTTTAGTGGTCAAGTGCCTTCATTGCTGAGCACTATGAACCCAATCCCAAGAAACAAACTGCCAAGGCCTTTGGGATTCTGCAACATAGTGTTCTGGAGGTCTCTTCTCAAAGCAAGTTCTTTCACCATTGCAATCTTAAGGATGCAAAAGTAGACATTCTGCAGGTTATTGTGATGTCCTGGGGTCATCTTTTCTATTGGCCCATTCATTTTCAGCATCCAGTTTTCCTCTGTGCCATATTTGTAGGTCATAATTTTACTGGAGTTTTCTTTCTTTCTAACTCAAAGTGTTTAAAATCATTCTGTTGGGACCTTTGCTTTTGAATCTCAAGGTAGAACTGACTAGAAGGCCCTAACAGTAGCCATGCTTCCAACTTAACATTAGATTGCCTTGAAATTTCTTCTGCAAAATTAACTGGTATGCAACCTTTTATCTCTGTCTTCTGCAGTGTCCCTGGACACAAGCAAAATGCAAACAAAATTTCTGCCAGAGCATAATATACATGTTCTGGAGTCCAACTGCCAATGCAGTCCTTGTTCCCAACTGCAATCTCCTTATCCTGGACTTTTCCAGCTGCGTTTCTGTAAGCATTCTTGTTTTCTGAACTCTGACCAAGATTTCCCACCAACTTCAGCTTCCAGCATTCCAGCCCTGCTTCTTCAGTCAGCCTCTCCAAACCTATCCAAACTTCTCCTGCAAGCTAGTTCCGAGGGCTTCTGAACCACATGGCCAGCTATAGTCACAGCAATTGCCCTACTATGACAAAAATCTGTTGTATTTACTTTTCTCATTGAGACAAAATACCTGACAGCTGCAAGTTCAAGGAGGAAAGGTTTATTCTGACTCTCAGTTGGTAGAAGTTTCAATCTATATTTGACTAGGTTCAAGGCAGGGCAGCACAACAGAAGGGTATCACAGAGAAGAAACGGTCCGTGGTATGGCAGCTAGAAGGCAGAAAACAGAAAGCAACAGCATCAGAAGCAGCAAAGCAGCAGTGAAGGAAGCTTATCCTTCCCGTTTATCTTATCTAGACTACAAGTCTTTAGAGGGGTGCCATCCACTCCCAGAATGGGCCTTCCTGTTATCTGTACCCAATATGACACTAATTGTGATCAGTGGACTAATTTAGTACCACACACCCTTAAACCCAGTATCACATGCCCTAGATTCAGTGAGCTCCAAAAACTCCCACTCAACTGTAATTATATCCATGCTTCCATTATTTTTGTTGTAAAACTTGTATTTTTATAAATGTATACACATTTTGAGTTTCTATCTTTCAGAAATATCCCTATTGTCCCTCCAGCAAGCCACCAATTTTTGTTCAGATCTTTCTGATCCTGCCACTGCTTCTAGCAACTATTCCTGCTCAGATGCATCGTGATTCTTATTTTATTTTTTTTTTCTGGTGGCACCAGGGATCGAACTCACAGCCTCGCACTTGCCAGGCAGGCACTTAGGCCACTGAGCTAAATCCTTGGCTGCATTGTGATTCTATCTTCTATCTGCCTGTCTGCTTCCCCAGTTTGTTGATAGTGACTTACCTTGTGACCCTATTCCTCTGCCGTGCTTAAGAAAACATGTTTATTTTTCACTTTGTTTGTTTTTTGTTATTTTATTGAGTAGCAACTTTTAAGCCCTTTCCATGACAAGCTAAATACAAGAACTTCCTCTATTAAAGTTTGAAATTCTATATAACCTTTAAGAGAGTTCAGGAAGTTGTGACTGAATGATGAAACCGTTATGTTACAAGAGTGACTTGCACTTACTTGCAGAACTGATCATCTCCACCTCTCACCACTCTTTCATTCATCAGGTCGTATGCAAAGGTTGAACTGGCTCTGCTATGTGCATCTACTATTTACAGAACTGGATACCACTAAGACATACACATATATACGTGGCAATAGAGTGATTGAGGCGTTTTCAGTGACCATCACACTGGGAGAAAAACTTACCCTTTAAAATTTGAATTAGAATTTTTCAACTTCAAAAGACATATGATTTGGACTAATAGGTTTACGAAGCAAAAATTGGTCAAAACCTGAAAAAAACACTTGTTCCTAGTTTCAGAAACTGTTAGATTTAGAACACGAATGATCATCAGGTTTCAGAGCTTATGAGGATCACAGAGCTTTCTAGGATTGATTTTGTAAATCCCCTAATCTCATTCATCAAGGCTCTACCTTCTAGACCCTGATGCCTCCAAAAAGTCAGACTTTCTCACAACATGGAGTTAGGATTTTAACATATAGATTTTTAGAGAACACAAACATTAAATTTGTAGCTCTAGGAATTACACAAATGAGTTTGACAAGAAATAGGCCCTAGAAATAATAAACGGCTTCTCAGGACCTTTACAAGAAGAGTAGCTATTTGGAGGGACAAAGCAACTCCATGAACAGAAATTACTCTGCTGAAAAGAGTAGGGTACACTAACTTACATTGTGGGTTCAAGCTAGCAGAAATGGGACACTGTATTACAGCCATCTGATGCCACCCACCTACATTTTAGGGGCAGCAGATGTGGTCATCACATAGCAATAGGGGAGTTTGGGGCCTCTTTTTATCCAGTGGAACTTTTACTTGAAGAAATAATACAGACCTCAGCACATTTCAGAGAAGTCCTGGATTTCAAGGAAACCTTGTTTCCAGGCTGCCAGAAAGTAGCAAGGGAAGAGGGAAAAATCCACAGCGGGCATTTTGGCTCCTGATCAGAGTGAAAACAACATATACTTCAGTAAATCTGAGTTCCATTTTTAATTGTATTATAATGGATAACACATGTAAAATTAAACAAATTTCCAGTCATTTAATGTAGACATAAGGATTATATTCAGGTATTTGCATGTTAAATAAAACTCATTGACTGTGCTATCAACTGCATTAAAAATAAAGTGAGGAATTTAGACAATTTATGTCAGTAATAAGTTGGATGATGTCATTTACTTGGCGTCACAATATATTCATTTCCTACTCTGTTTCCTTTCATTCATTTTTCTTCATTTAACAAAAAGTAACTGTGATTTTATTACTATAATTTCTGTATGGTAGATATTTCATAAAAGTTTTTGACATAAAATATAAATTTGGTCTCAGCAATAAGTTTTATTGCAATCATTTTATTTCATATGATAAAATTTCTATCTTAATATTTTCAAAAGGTTACTTTCTAAGAAGTCAACACTCTAACACAGATTTTTGGCTAAACTTTCTGGCAGTTGTTCTTTTGTACCAATTACACCTATAATGGAATGATCGTGATTAAACATAGGATCTTATTAATAACTTAACTGTAATTATATCCATGCTTCCATTATTTTTGTCGTAAAACTTATATTTTTATAAATGTATACTAATTGTAGATGGTTGGAAAATTCTAGATTGAATTTCAAATTAAAGACATAAGTTTATTTTATGTTACTAATTTTCTATCATTATACATACAAATGTAATCTCATCCTCTACATGCATTTCATTCAGATTATAAAAACAAGTGCATTAAACACACCTTTTGTGAAAAAAAAAAAACTTTTAAGTATACCTGACATCTATCTAAAACATATAAAGAATTTTAAAAAATCAGGCCCCCAAAATTCAAAGACCCAATCCAAAAATGGGCATCTGAGATGAATATATACTTCTTAAATGAAGAAATACAAGTGGCAACTAAATATATGAAAATATGTTCAACACCAATGGTCATTTGAGAAATGCAAATTGAAACAACACTTAGATTCCATCTCACTCCAGAAGGAATGGCCAAGATCAAGAAATCCACCAATAACAAATGAGGGAGGGACTGTGGGGCAAGAGGAATTCTTCTGCTGCGTTGATGGGAGTGTAGGCTGGTGCGGCCACTGTGGAAATCAGTGCGGAGATTCCTCAAAAAGCTAGGATTAGAGATTCCACATGACCCAGTTATACCACTTCTGGGCATCTTCCCAGAAAAACTGAAAACATTGTGTGATAGTGATATATATGCCCCCATGTTTATAGCAGTACAATTTTTAATAGCCAAATCTTGGGAACAACCCAAGTGCCCATTAATTTAGGAATGGCTAAAAAAGACATGGTATTTTTATACATTGGAGTACTACTCAGCTATAAATAAAGATTGCATTGAGGCCTTTATAAGAATGGACTTGACTTGAGAACATACTCATAAGTGAAATAAATCAAACTCACATGTGTAAATACTGTATTGTCTCCCAAGTGTAAGAAACTGAGAGTAAATATGATCCAAAATCTACAATAATTATTGTGTAAGGGTAAGAAACTGCTCAAAGAGGAAAAGTAACTGGCATAGGGGAAAGGTGCAAAGAAGGAAGGGAAAAGGAAAAAGACATAAATTTGTATATATATGATAGCGAAAATGACTATACTACTAATTGTATTAGTTCTTGGAAATCATATGATTAGATCAATTTTACATGTCTATATCTGGTAATCTGAGCAACCCTTCTGAAGGTAATAATTTGCAATATTACAACCATTGTTAAATTCCTCTTATCTTGTTTTGTAAACCTCTACTATTATTGTTTTGGGTTTGTTGTTGTTTGTTTGTCTCTTGCTTTTTGTTTTTCTTTTCTGTGTCTTTTTTCTCTTAAATAAATTTAAAAAAGGACAAAAAAGAAACATGCAAGGAAATTTTTCTAAATTATTTTTTAAACGTAATTTTCACTTACTGTGAGCTATTCACGAGTACAATACAAAGAGATAAAGCAGTCCTTCAGCCAGCAAACTAGACTGTCCAACTACTCGTCTATTTACTCTTGCTTGCTTTTTCTTCTTTCGTTACTCCCTACCACAAAACAGAAGAACCTAGCAGCTGTCATGAGAGCCAATTGTTGCAACCTTTAGCCAATGATTGTATGATTGAACTATTCCACCCATTCTCCCAGCATGTAAACCTGGGCTAGGGTAACATTTCATGTTCGGGTCATCCAAATTGACAGCAGTTGCTTCTGATATAGGACTTAAATCTTACATATCCATGCTAACTTTTCAATACTTCAATGGTTTTTTACCTTCTGTTTTCATAACAGGTTTCTAGTTCATATAAGAAACAAAAGTTAAAAATTCTATCCAGGCTCTATTTCACTAAAGCCATATGACATATGAATATTAGTTTATTTCATGATTCTGTTAAATAATTTATCAATGAAATATTCTTTTAAAAAGCTTATTTCTTTCTCTACAATTGGATTGAATTACCAGCTGACATTTATGACAAGCAAATCTTTTTGCAAAAATAAATAGAATTGTAAATTTTGCTTGAAAATCAAGAAATGCCTTGTATGCTATGAAAATATTGCTGTCTTCCTGAGCAATTCTGTTGTAATGCAAATTTATTAAAATATGGATTAATTTGTTTAATAATGTAGTTTTGCTTAAATTATGATCACACTTTACTATGGTAAATGCGTATGTAAGAAATTATATTATGATCAACTACTTAATAAAATATATGTGTGTTTATTTTACACCACTGTCTACAGGTTGCATTTTAGGCACATTTAGCAACTTTTATACTGCAAAGCATGAGGACCTGCTTATGGTTAAGCTTTGTTAATTGTGTGAATTAATCAACCTCCTTGTATGTCTTTTGATTCTTGTCTAGCAAAGATAAACAGTGAGCGAGAGGTAAATAAAATAGTTTTCTGGTAGTACAAAATTGAATGTTCAATAAATCTTGGTTTCCTTTTCCTAAAACTGATAGTACTGACTAGGGTAATTCTTTGCTAGAAAAGGTAAAACATTAGCAATAAATTTTTTATTCCGCTTGACATAGACCAAGTTTGATTTTGTTTGTTTCTTTTTTTTTTACCCAAAGCAAAGCTGTTAAGTAAATTATATAAATCATTTGTGAATTGGGTTTTACTAGACACTTTCTGAAATGTAAAAACTAATTTCTTTTTTTTTTTTAACAAGTAAGGTTTGTCTTATGAGGAAAATGATTAAACACCAAGTTTAGAAGATAGTCTCAAAACAAGAAGATAGTCTCAAAATTTTATAATTCCATTTAAATTTTGATTTTCTCTGTGAAGTCAGGCAAATCAAACCTATCTATATAATATGTTTTAATGAGGACAATTCATGCTGTGGCTTATTTTATTAAACTCTAATGCTCTGAGCTGTCTAACACCTTGCTGAAGATGTTTTGTTCATGAAATTTGGTAAATTTATTAAATGAAAGCTTTCAAAAGACTCCTTAAAGTTCAAATTTGCTGTTCATAATTAACTATAGTACTCATCTTTCAAGTTACATATTCTTAAGTGAATGTCTATGGCAAATTTATTCAATAGACTCATGGCATATTAATTTTAAATACTATTCTCATGTAGTTCCTGAAGTTAAAAACATACCTATCTATACTTAAAATTACTGAGTAGAGGTTTAGGGCTTTAGGCAAAGTGATAGGGTACCACTAGTTTTTAATTCTCTAATCCCTTGTAAAAGAATCACAAAATATTTTAAACATGAGCAAGAATGAAGAGTGTGTTGCCATTAAATATTAAACTAGGCAGCATAATATTATGAAATATTCATAAAATATTAGGAATAATTTGCATCAAAAAAAAAAAAGATGTTCAAAGGAAATGCATGTCAGCCCGTCATAAGAAAAGTGGAATATGTTGCAAGAATCAGTAGCCATTCATACATATGTCAGATATCCCTCCAAATTTGACTAAAAGAAATGGTGAATTAGGAAAAACAGTCTCCTAATTATAAAACAGAATTGATGGAAGAGAGCATCTTAGAGCTTATCACACCAGCATCTTCTAAATTGGTACATACATTAAAGGAGGACATTACTATAATTTAGCAATTAATTATTGTTGTAAATGGGATTGCCTTCTTGATTTCTTCTATGATTTGGATTTTTGCACATAAAATTTTTATCTTGTAATTTTCTGAATTTATTATCTTTAGTAGTTTTTTGATAATCTTTCAGATTTTCTATAGACAAAATCATGGTTCAGACAATATTGCTAAACAGCTTAGATTCACAGGGCCTGACCAGGTCTGCTCCCGTGCAAACCCCAGGTGGCTTGGTGCCCAGTTCAGTGCAGAGACACAGACACCCAACATCAGATATACGTAGCCAGCACTGGCTAGAAAAGACAAACAGCCTAGCTTCAGAGAGGTTGTGGCCAGTGCTGGGTGTCTGGGACCACACTACTCAGGGGTGGAAGAAATCAAGAATATGCCAAGACGAAGAGGGAGAGGGCAACCTCTGGCGTCCAATCCAAGTGGCACAATTCCACAAGAGGAAAACATGGAGATCGAGAATTGCACACCTGAAATGTCTGAAGTGCTCTCAATTGAAGTGAAGAAACAACTTCAGGAAGCTATAAGAGAAATTAGAACAGAAATTCTATCCCAGGTAAAAGAAGAAATGAAGACCATAATAAAAGAAATACTAAACATCTCTAAAGAAGACACAGATTAAAAAAAAAAAGAGGAGCATAGAAAAATAAGGGAAACCATGAATGAACAGCATAAGAGAGATTTAGAATGTATGAAACAGATTCAAAGGGATATCCAGAAAATTAAAAATTCATTCAATGGCTGGTATGTTGACATGAAGGTAACTAAAGAAAGACTTTCAAAGCTTGAAGACAGGATCCAGCCTATGACCGTGAAAGGAAAGATGTCTTAAAAATAGCAAGGTCTCAGGAAGTAACAATTCAACAGCTGGTGGACAACTCAAAGATGCATAATTTAAGAATTAAAAATGTGAGTGAAGAAGCAGA
>RJWT010000153.1:13005-88286 GCA_004365215.1 Cuniculus paca
CAAATCTACACCCAGACATATAATAATCAAGATCCCAGAAATTCAACTCAAGAACAGAATATTAAAAGCTGTTAGAGAAAAGAAACAGATCACCTATAAAGGAAAACCCATCAGAATCACAGCAGACTTCTCAACACAAACCATCAAGTCAAGAAGAGGCTGGAGTGAAGTAATGCAAGTCCTGAAAGAAAACAACTTCAAACCCAGTCTGATGTATCCTGCAAAACTTTCCTTCAAAATTAATGGAGAAACAAGATACTTACACAACAAAGAACAACTCAAGGAATTCATGACCACCAAACTGACCATACAAAGATTACTAAAGGACATTTTAGAGAGAGAGAAAAAGGACCACAGTCTCAGGAACAATGTCAGAGGGGGACCACCAAGTGGGGCCAGTCGATTGAATGGAGAGGAAAAATAGGGAGCCAATGGCAGGAAAATAGCATGGCAGAGACACTACAGTGCAAGAGGGCCTCAACCCACCAATAGAAAGAAACACAGGCAGAGTGGATCAGGAGACAGGATCCATCAATATGCTCTATGCAAGAAACACATTTAGCTAGAAAGAAAATTCATAGTCTGAAAGTCAAAGGAGAGAGAACAATGCCCTATGTGACAGGGAGCCAGAAAAAAAAATAGGGGTAGCCTGCCCATTAATTGCAGAATGGATAAGAAAGACATGGTATTTCATGGGGTAATAGTGCTCATGGGTGTAATGGACCACAGTCACAAGGGTGAATTTTGTGTTGTCTCCATAGCATAACAAACTAAAGGTGTTAGTGGGGTCCAAAATGCACAATACATACTGGGAAAGTCAAAGGGGAGGAATTATCTAAAAAGGGAAAGAAATGACCACTATTAATCTATTATCATGATTTGAAATTCAGATTGTATTCATAGTTCTGATTAGTTTCTTTTTATTCTGATTTGTTTGATTTTATTATAGTTGATGGCATGGACAGCTACTTTAAAGGTAACAAATTATATCATTGCAGCCATCGAGGATGTCCAATTAGCTTGTTTAGAAATGCTATATGGCTTTCATTGTTTGCTTAGATTGATTTTACTCTATTCGGTATGGTTTGATTGTAATATGTCTGAAGGTGTAGGCAACTATTCTGAAGATAATAAATATTATGGTAGCCAATTCTGTTTTGCTTAAATTGTTGTTACATTGCTTACATCTTGAAATTTTGTATTGCTTACATTGTTTTGCTTTGTTTGTTTTGTTTTATTATATTTAGTTTTGTTTCTACTGTTTTAGTTTGTTGTATTTTGTTTGATTTTACTTGTCCCTGATGGTATGGGCAGGTATATTGCAGATAAGAAGAGGCATTATGGTAGCCTTACTGATTGGTTTTTACCCTGTTTAAAAGTCCTGTACCATGTTCGTTGCCTTGTTTTGATTGACTTTACTCTGTTTTGTTTTGTTTGATTGTATTCTAAAAAAAAAAAAAAAAGCATTTTTTTCCTCGGTGAATAAAAATAAAACTAAAAACAGAAAAAAAAAATCATGTAATCTGTAATCAGTAACTATGTCATTTTCTCTTTTCCAACTTTTATGTTCTCTGTTTCTTTAACCTGCCTGAATTCTCTGTAGGATTTCCATTACTATGTTGCCCAAGAGTGATGAAAATATGCGCTGTTTTCTTGTTCAAGACCTTAGTAAACTTTTAGCTTTTCCTCATATAATATAGTGATAGTAGTTGGTTTATTGTATATTAACTTTATTAAGTCCATGTATATTACATTTATATATAATTTCTCCAGAATTTTCATGATGAGGATATGTTGAATTTTAAGAAATTCATCTTCTCCATCTGTTGAGATTATCATACAAATTTTTGTTGCTACACATTTCTATTGATATGATGTGTCATTTATTGATTTTCATATGTTAAAATATCCATGCATAATTGGGATGAATTCTACTTGATCAGAGTGCAATATCTCCTTAATGTGGTAAAGTATGTGGTTTGTTCATATTTTGTTGAAGTTTTTGTATGTAGGTTAATCAAGAATTTTGACCTGTGGCTCTACTTGTTACTATGTTCTTGTGTGATTTTGGTGTCAGGGTAACTCTGACCTTGAACAATAAAATTGAAAGAATTTCCTCATCAACTTTTTGAAATAAAGAGAAATTGTATCAGTTCTTCTTTACATGTTTGGTAGAATTTGACTTTAAAGTCACTAAATCCTGACTTTTTGATGGGAGGTTTTTTATTAGTGGTACAATGAAGAAAACAATCTCAGTTTGAATAGATACAATATATACCAAGAAATAAATTTAATGAATGCAGTGAACATCTCTACGATAAAGATTTTAAAACTGAGAAAAGAAATTGAAAAGGCCACAAAAAAATTGAAAGATCCCATGTTAATGGATTTAAAGGACAAAAATAGTTAAAATGTCCACAGTAATTCAATACAATCATACTAAAATGTCAATTAAATTCTTCACAAAGCTAGAAAAATAAAAATACCATTTGTCTAGAAACTGAACAAACAATAAAACATGAATGACCAAAGCCATCCTAAAAAATCAATAAGGGAAGAAGCATTGTATTACCTGACTTCAAATATATATCATACCTGCAGTAATGAAAAAGGCACTTTATTGACATAAAAAGAGACACAAATGAATAATACAAAATGACCTCAATATTGAGCCATGTATCACCAACAAACTGATTTCTTAACGAACCTGCTAAGAACATGTTTTAATCTTTCCAATTCATGGTGCTGATATACTCTAGGTACATAAGAATACAAAAAGGCTCTTATATCTCACCAATTACAATTATGATCTAAAATGAAATAAAAATGTATATGCAAGACTCAAATTATCAGACTATTAGACATGTTTCAGAATACACAATAATCAAGTATTTTTTAGATATTATCAAAGTAGATCAGGAAACAAAATTAGGAATAGGCAAATTGTATTTCATTGAAATACAATAAAAACTTGAATATAGAAATAGAAACAATTTTAAGCTTGATAAGCCAACATATGAAATGGTAGAAATTATTGACAAATTCTTTCCCTGAGGAGTTAACATTGAGAGCATATAAGAAAATCCAAAACCTCAACATTGAACAATAAATAAGTAAATAACAATGCATGACAGATCTAAATAGACATTCCTTAAAACAAAACATACAAATGCCAACAGGTAGATGAAAAAAACTGCTCATCCTCAATAATATCAGGGAAATGCAAAACAAACCACATGGAGCTATCACCTCAACCAGGCAAGAGTGGCTAGTATCAAAAACAGGAAAGATTGCTGGGCGTCACTCTTGTAATCCCAGCACTCGGGAGGCTGAGGCAGAGGATCTTTGCACGTTCAAGACCAGCCTGGGCTACAAAGTGAGCCCAAGGCCATCCTGAACTGCATAATGACACCCTGTCTCAAAAAAGACAAACAAAAACAAAAACAAACAAACAAGAAACGAGAGATAGTAATTGTTGCAATGAAGTGGAGGGAAGAAAACTTTTACAATCTACCTGTTGGTAGGAATTAAAATTAGTTTAGCCATTACAAAAATAGTATGAATGTTCCTCAAGAAGTTAAAAGTAGAATTATCATATGAACCAGAAACCGCATTACTATAGACATACCTAAAGAAATGAAATTAGCGCTTTCAAATTTATTGAAACACTATCCTCAAGAGCCAGGAGATAGAAACAATCAAACTATTTATCATTTGATGAAAGAATAAACAGAATATAGGACTTACACCCAATAAAACATCTTTCAGCCATAATAAGAATGAAATCCTCTCACCTCTGGCAACATGGTTGAAATGAAAGATCATTGCATTCAGCCAATTTAGCCAGGCACAGAAAGACAAATTCCACATGATCTCACTCATCTGTGGAACCTATAAAGTAGATTTTATAGTCTTTGAGATAAAAAATAGTGATTATCCAATACTGGGGAATATAAAAAGTAGCAAAGGATGGGGGTAGATTGATCAGTAAGTACAATGTTGCAGTTAGATAGGAGTAAGAATTCCTAGCTTCTAGCACACAGGAAGGCTAAGGTAGATAACAATAATTTATTGTTTTTGTCAAATAGCATGAAAAAAATGATTTTGAATGTTTTCATATAAAGAAATCAGAAATATCTGAGGAGAAAGACATGTTAATCTTTGTTTAAGGATTACACAATGTATACATGGTTCAAGATGTCCCATAGTGTTCCATAAATATGGCCAATTATTGCTTTTGAATATCAGTTAAAAACTAAGTTTAAATAACAATGTTCTATAATAAAGTTAAGTAGCCTGTGAATAAACCACTTAGTTCAACATGCACGCATGTGCGCGCATACACACACACACACACTCCATATACACAAAGACAAATGTAATTCACTCTTGGATATATGTTTAATAATTAATATACTTCTAAATTCTAACCATATTAGAAATCTGTGTGAAACAAATATAGTAGCTGTATTCAGTGGGTCCACTCTTATTCTGGTCTATTAAAAGTCTGAAGAGTCAAGTCTGATTATAAATATTAAATAAATAATACACAAAATTCAATGAAAATAAACTAATGAACCTGCTCATGCTGTAAGCCAATTAGATTTTGCAAAAGCAGTTAGTTGATTTACCCTTAAAGTTGATCTTCCTGCAGTCCTTCCCTCCTAATTAATTTGTGCCACCATTATTCCACTTAATCAAATGAGAAAATGTGTAATTAACTTTAAGTCCATCCTTTTGCTCATTTTTTACAATTTATTTCTGAGTAAGTTGCATCAGTTCTGCTTCCAAAATATTGCTCAAGGTGGTTAACTTCTTTCCATCTCTCATTTCTGTCGCATCATCAGCTTTGCCTAAGTTAGGCAAAAGTTCTCGCAGCTTACTGATTTTCAATAAACTAATTCTCTCACATTAGCTGTGTTACTATACAAACAAATAAACAAGGAAACATAAATCAGGTCAGATCTCTTTGCCCAAAACTCTTCACTAGCATCACAAGTCATAGGAGACAAAATTAAAACTTTCTATTCTAATTATCTTCTGCCACTGAATCATGGCTGAAATGTTCATTTTCATATTTCTTCTTCTGTTATAGAATAGAAAAGCTAAAACTCTGTCTAGCTATTTTCTTTGCCTGAAATCCCATTCTCATAATTCATCCAATAGTTGTGTCTTTTTTACCTGTTATACTCTAGCTTAAATTCTGCCTCCCCAATTATGAAGTCATAAAGCTTTGTTAAAGTATTTCTGTTATTATTCTCATTTTGTCAGTATAATACTCAATGTAATTCAGAGTTATGTAATTTAATTGGGGACATTCTCATTTAATTTTTTCTTACACCTAGATGATTATATTTTCAGTTTTCACATGCAGCCTGGCATGCCATAAAATTCACAATTAATCTTGAATAAATGATTGAATGAATGAATGAACATTTCCAAAACTATTCTTGAAATTGGGTATGACAGATAGTTCCATAGCCCAATAATTTATTATTATGCAATAACATTTCAGAAAAACCTTTAAATTATGAAAAATGTTAAAAGCATACTGACATTCCACTTAATTTTGAATTCTACTGATTAGTTGAGCAATTGATGAAGCTAAGAATTCATCAATAAGAAATTTGTATTAAAATGGGTTTGACAGTGAACACAGGAATTATTTAAGCACCAGAATAAACATTATAAATGTAATTAAAAACAAATGCCAAAGTATCAATAGATTAATAGATAATGCAACAGAAATGATAGCTATAATTAATATTATTAACAATTTTTTGCCTTTTGAAGTATTGATGAATATTTGCTAAACAATGATGAATAATGCCAAACAATGTACCCAGTAAATGGAGTTGCAACTCTAAGCATACAAAATATTTAATTTTATGAGGACACCATGATATTTAATTTAAATTTCTACCACTAGAAAATTACAAAATGGAGTTATATATACATGAGTACTGGTAAAATTAAAATAAAGTTAGTTTTTATAACAGAATATTTTTAGAGTGTTTGATGACCTTAAAAAGCATTTGGATTTCACCAAAAGTATAAAGTAAAAATAAATCAAGAAAGCATTTAAAACAAATTATAAATCAAGATAGCAGATACGACAGTATAAATTCTAATATTCTGAATTGAATCTGCTTCTAATTATAATGGATTTAGAAACTGGTTTTATATGGAAAAGGAAAGTTGTAATTAAAACCAAAACAAGTATTTTTTAGCTATGGAAAATTGTATTTAAGTGTAAAATTTATTTCCTTAAGTTTGAACGATATTCAGATTCAATACAGACATAGTTGAAAATTATATTTGAAAGCACTGTATAATAAACTATTCTATTTTATAAGTATTCAAAACAAAAATAGGACCAATATAATGCAACTGTAATACATAAGGGAGAAAATATGTGAATAACAGTCATTGCTATCTATGTTGCACATTAAAAACATAAAATGCATTTAGTTAATGGGTTTTCAATAAAACCTGTCTCAGTCTACACCTGGCATTGAGAAGTGAAGGCAAGAGTGTGAAGTAAGTGTGTGTTCACCATCTCACAAGCAATGTAAATGCAGAGCAAGGCTAAATCTCACCCACCTGGAACTCAGCCTGGCGAGATCCTGCTGCACCCAGGATCTTTGCACACAGGAATCCTGCAGTGAAGGTCGGCTGACCTGTGGTCTATCTCCAAGTCTAAGTCAAGCTCAGAGGGTTAGGGTTAGGGTCCAGAGAAGGAGTTAGAAAGAACACATTCATCCTACACTGGAGAACAATTGGCAGGACTTGAATTGTTAAAAAATGCGAGTGATGCTGTGTAAGGCAGCATGTGACCTTCCTGGCTGCAGTTCCTGTGGAGTTGGCTAGCATAACCCTAACTGGAAAAAGTGAACTGAGTGTTCATGAGTCTCCCTGAGCTTCTTTGTTGACCCTCTACTCATGGAAGGAAGTCTTTCCTGGGTGATAGACTGCCCATAAACTCCAGCCAGGTTCATACTGCCCTAGTCCTTGTTAGATTTTTTAGGAGTTATTTTAAGAGGGTCAGGAATGATCAGAAATAAATTCAAATCATAAAAATATATCAGTGTTGTTTTTCTAAGAGAGATGAATGCTTTCATCTTTCCATACTTCAGGTGAGGAAGAGTGTCAACACTACCGACTCACAGCCTACTTCTCAGTTCCCCTATCCACTCACACACCCATACATTTGCAGTCGTTGGATTCTGTTAGTCACTGGAAGCAGTTACTCAGTGCAGAAGAAGCAAGTTTGCTTTCATTGTTCTAGGAACATGGGAGTTATCACAGGAAGTTGATACTGTGTGTCCCCATTAGAATGATATTTTTACTTGTTTTAGGGCAAGTACTATGCCACACATTTAATATATTCTGTGGTGGAATTTTATCAATAGCCCCATGTAGTGGTGCAATTACAATCTTAATTTCACCCATAAAAACAAAACAGTGACTTTGTAAAGTTAAATGAATGTGATAGTTTAAGATGAGACATAAATCTCTAAATGACCATGAAACAATTCTAGGCAGAAACACTGAGACAGTTACTGGTAACTTGGAGCATTAGCTGAAAAGCATTTTTTCAGTAAGTTCCTAGAACAAGTAGACATTTAGCAGTCCTAAATGAGTGTGTGTAGGAGTTTTATTCTTTGGGAATATAGAAATCCTATGCTGACCCAGGTGTCACTTTGCAATACAGATTTTGTTACATTGAATCATTAATATCGATGCTAAATACTGTACATCATTATTGCAATAACTCTCTTCCTGTTTAATTTTGCATCAAGGTTGAATGTGGGATAAATCATAGTCAAATCAAGTATAACTATGTAATACTGATTATAAAATCAATCCCTGAAGTATATTTTGTATTAATTATAGATGCACTTTTGATGATCCTACTGCTAATCATTTACTACAATATACAATTCTGTATTCATGTTTCATGCTGATTGTGGGATAATCTCAGGAAAAATAGTTTAGCATATGAATTTATTCCCTAGTGATTTGTAATAATAGCATATATAATTTATTAATAATGACTTCAATTTTTGTTCCAATTTTATAGCAGCTACAACAAAATACTATAATTAGTTTAACAATTCAAGTAATTATTATGTTCAGAATGTATTATTAGATTTTTTTAATAATCACTTTATTTTTATAAAAAGTTTTCTAAATATTACTCTCCTTGCTTCTACCTACCTGGCCAAGGCTCAGATCACAAGATAATATTTGATATTATTCAATTGTATTAAAACAATCTAGAGTTATATAAAATTGCATATTTACAATTTTTTTGTGGGTTTCCCTAATTGAAGGTTTGATATCTAAGTCAGACTCCCTTTCTATGCATTTCACTAACAAAATTCTGTGAGGTAGCATTATAGAGTAGGGAAAATTCAGTAAAGGACACGGAATTTTCCAATAGTCACCCTGCTTATAAGCAGGAGATCTAGTATTTAAATTCAGTAGCTAAACTGCTGTCACAGGGAAGATTTATAAACAACAAAATAATAGCAATCGAAGCAATGCCATACCATATTTATAAAGTTTTGTGTCTCATGCGGTATGAAATTCTGTATGAATTTCATAAAATTTCACTCAAAATTCCATAAAAATGCCTTTATTTAGTCAAGTCATGCCTACGTTATCTATAACAAAACACAACTGAACAAGATATTCGTGGGCTATATCAGATTTGTTAAAATCAATTATTCCTCTTCCTTTTTTTACAGGCTGTCAGTGAGAACAGGCATAGATTGTAAAAATGTGAATTAAACAAGACCAGACCAGCCAGAAATCTAAGACACCAGTACCTTAAATTTAATTTCTCATCTCTTGTAGCTTATCATCTAAGTCGTGTTCCAGTGAAAACATTTCACATAGATGAAAGAAAAACCAAGTTTTGAGAGAAATGCACATTAAACTTTACTAGCAATGGGAAGAAGCAGGAAAATAGGAATGAGATTTAAGTAGGAGAAACGTTTGATAGAAAGAATGCATAGAGAACAAAAGATGGCAACATCAAAATGAGTGATCACTCACATTGTCACAAAAGGAGACAAATAGGAAGCAGGAAATTAGATTTTGAAACATGCTTTTTTTTTTTTTTAGAAAGCAAAACAGAAAAAAAAGGATAGAAATAATACAGAATTTTTAAAAAAGCTAAACAACAATAAGAAATCAACACTAGTCAATGCATTCCATATTGTTATCTTAGAAGTAGTTGTTCAGGTTACAAAATCTAGGCACAAAAAATGGTCAATCAATGACAGCACAAACTGTTCTTTCTGATGATTTAACAGAGTTCAGTAGTATAGTTATCTTGCACACATGTACATACATACAGTTATATGTGTAAACCTACATACATATAATATTTTCCTTTCTTCCACTTCTCCTTTCCCCTATCCCAGTTGTTATTTCCTTTTGAGCCCTTTCTTTGATGAGCATTCTCTTCAAAGACAGACTAATATAACACCAATCAAAACAAAAGAATGAAAGCATTACAGGCTTTCAAACCAGACAGTAAGGAATCACCCATGGCTACCATAATGTCTCTTGTTTTCTTCAAGATCACTGTCCATATCTTCTTATATATTGCAATCAAATAGTAGAGAACAGACTTAAACCAATCAAATCAAAGAATTAAAGCATTATTGGACTTCAAAACCAGATGATAATAAATCAGCAATGGCTAACATTATGTGTCATTTTCTTTAGAGTAGCTGTTCTTACCATCACATTTAATAAAATCAATTCTCATAAACTCTTTAGGAGTAGTTGTAGGCATGTTTCAGCCTATATGTGTACATCTATCCTTTCCATGTTAGGCAGAATAACAAAACAAAATACCAGATAAACAAGAGAAAAAAGATGAATAAATAATAATAACAGAGAGTCCAAAACAATAACAATATAGGCTTTCAAAACAAGGTGGGAGGAACATACCAAAAGTTGTTATTTTGTATAGTTATCTTCAAAAGAATTACTCAGATTACCAGATACCAACACGCAAATTGATCTAATCCTATGAATGTTAACTGGTTTGTTCCAAGAACTAATAGAATTAGTAGTACAATTATCTTAGCTATCTTCTATCTTTTCCTTTCCTTCTTTCCTCCTTTTCCCTAAGTTATTTTTTCCATTTGAGCAGTTTCTTACCCTTCCACAGTATTTACTGAAGATTTTGTATCTTATTTACTCTTTCATTTTTTTACACTAGGGAGTTGATATGGTGTTTACACATGTGGGTTTGATTTATTTCACTTAAGAGTATGGTCTCAAGTTGCATCCATTTATCTATAAGAGCCTCAATGTGATCCTTCTTTATAGCTGAGTAGTACTCCATTGTATAAAAAATCACATCTTTTTTATCCATTCCTCTGTTGATGGGCATTTGGATTGTTTCCAAGATTTGGCTATTACAAATTGTGCGGCTATAAACACGGGTGTGCATATATCACTGTGGTATGATGTTTTCAATTCTTCTGGAAATATGCCCAGAAGTGAAATAGCTGGGTCAAATGGGACTTTCAATCCCAGCTTTTTAGGGAACCTTCAGACAGATTTCCACAGTGGTTGTACCAGTCAACACTCCCACCAGCAGTGCAGAAGAGTTCCTGTTTCCCCACAGCCTCTCCAGCATTTGTTGTTGGTGGTTTTCTTGATCTTGGCCATTCTTTCTGGAGTGAGATGGAAACTCAGTGTTGTTTTAATTTGCATTTCCCTAAAGACCAATGATGCTGAACATTTTTTCATGTATTTATTTGCCAATTTGTATTTCTTCAGCTGAGAAATGTGTTTTCATCTTAGATGCCTTCTTTGGATTGGGTCTTTGAATTTCAGGGGCCTGATTTTTGTTAGTTCCTTATGTGTTCTAGATAGAAGTCCTTTGTCTGAGGGACAGTTGACTAAGATTTTTTTACCTATTTGTGGGTTTTCTTTTCACTTGTTGGAGATATCTTTTGACATGCAAAAACTTCTTAGTAAGATGAGATCCCAGCTGTTGATTCTGGGAAATATTTCCCATACAGTTTGATATTTGTTCATGAACTCTCTGTATATCCCTATGTCTTTTAGATTTCTACCTACTTTGTCTTCCAGCAGATTTAGTGTTTCTCTTCTAACATTTAGATCTTTGATCCATTTTGACTTTAGTTTAGTGCATGGTGGTAGGCTTGGGTATAGTTTTAGTTTTCAGCATATGGAAAGCCAGTTTTCCCAGCACCACTTATTAAAGAGGCTATCTTTCTTCCAGTGAACATGTTTATCCTTTTTGTCAAAGATAAGGTAGCTGAGTGTGTCTGTAGTTGTGGTTATATCTTCTAACCTATTCCATTGATTTTCTGGTCTGTTTTTATTCCAGGATCATGCTGATTTTATCACAGTAGCTTTGTAGTATAATTTAAAGTCAGGGATTGTTATGCCTCCTGCTTTGCCTTTGTTGCCCATAATTGCCTTTGCTATTCTAGGTCTCCTCTGGTTCCAGATAAATTTTAAAAATGATTTCTCTGGATCTGTGAAGTATGCTAATGATATTTTGATTGGAATTGCATTAAATCTGTATAACAATTTTGGGAGAATGGCCATTTTCACAATGTTTGTTCTTCCTATCCATGAACAAGGAATGTCTTTCCATTTTCTGAGATGCTCTGCAATTTCTTTTTTCAGAGTATTGTAATTTTCACTGAATAAATCTTTTCTTCCTTTGTTAGATTGATTACTAAGTATTTCATTTTTTTGGATGCTAGTGTGAAGGGTGTGGTTTGTCTTATCTCTCTCTCAGTGAGTTTATTGTTTGTGTACAGGAATGCTAGTGATTTTTGAGTGCTCACTATGTGTCAAGCTACCTTACTGAATTTGGTTATTACATCTAGAAGTCTTTCAATGGAGTTTTGGGGGTCTTGTATGTAAAGTATCATGTCATCTGCAAATAATGATAATTTAACTTCTTCCTTTGCTACCCTTATTCCTTTTATTTCTGTCTCTTGTCTAATTGCTCTGGCTAATGTTTCCAGCACTATATTGAATAGGAGTGGTGATACTGGACATCCTTGTTTTGTTCCCTATTTTAGAGTGAAAGCTTCAGTTTTTGACCATTTAATGTGATGCTGGCTGCTGGTTTGTCATAGATGACTTTTTTCAGATTGAGGTAAAGACCATCTATTCCAATTTTCTGTAGCATTATCATGAGTGAGTGTTGGACTTTATCAAAAGCTTTTTCTGCATCTATTGAAATGATCATGTGATTCTTATCTTTGGTTCTATTGATATGGTATATTACATTTATTGATTTTCATTTGTTCAATGATCTCTGCATTCCTTGGATGAATCCCACTTGTCCATGGTATTTAATCTTCTTGATCACTTGCTGCATTCTGTTTGCCAGTATTTTATTGAGGATTTTTACATCTATGTTCATTAGGGAGATTGACCTGTAGTTCTCTTTTTTGGTTTGGTCTTTCTCTGGTTTTGGTATTAGGGTAATACTTACTTCCAGGAATGAGTCAGGGAGACTTACTCCCTTTCAATTTCATTGAAAATTTGAGGAGTGTTGGCATTAAGTCTTCCTTGAATTTCTTGTAGAATTCAGCTGTGAATCCATCAGGACCTGGGCTTTTCTTTGTTGGTAAGGTTCTAATTATATTTTCAATTTCCTTAACTGAAATTGGGTTATTCAGCAGTTTAACAGCTTCTTGATCCAGCTTAGGTAATTCAAATGCTTCTAGAAATCTGTCCATTTCTTCTGTGTTATCAAACCTATGAGAGTAAAGAGTTTCAAAGTAGGTATTGATGATCTTCTCTATTTCCATAGGACCTGTAGTGATTTCACCCTTCTCATTCCTTATTGCATGAATCTGACTTTTTTCTTTCCTTTTCTAAATAAGGTTGACTAGGGGCTTGCCTATTTTATTTATTCTTTCAAGGAACCAACTCTTTGGTTTGTTGATTCTTTGTATTGTTTTCTTAATCTCAATTGCATTAATTTCTGCTCTGATCTTTATAATTTCCTCCTTTCTTTTGACTTTAGGCTTGACTTGCTCTTCTTTTTCTAGATGTTGGAGGTGTAGCATCAGATTGTTTATTTGTATTCATTCCATTTTCTGGATGTGGGAATTCACCACAATAAATTTCCCTCTGAGGACTGCTTTCATTGCATCCCACAGGTTCCAGTAAGTTGTATTTGTATTTTTGTTTGCTTGTAGGTATTGTTTAATTTCTTCTTTAATTTCCTCTGTGACCCATTGATTGTTCAGGAGTGTATTACTTAATTTCCATGTGTTTATGGAGTTTTTGCAATTTCTTTTGTCTTTAATTTCCAATGTCATAGCACCATAATCAGAAAATATGCATGGAATAATTTTGATTCCTTTGCATTTACTTAAGCATGTTCTATGGGCTAGTATATGGTCTATTTTAGAGAATGTCCTATGTGAATCTGAGAAGAATGTATACCCTGATGTTGTTGGGTGGAATACTCTGTGTAC
This sequence comes from Cuniculus paca, assembly GCA_004365215.1. Classification (NCBI taxonomy): domain Eukaryota; kingdom Metazoa; phylum Chordata; class Mammalia; order Rodentia; family Cuniculidae; genus Cuniculus; species Cuniculus paca. The sequence goes on from RJWT010000153.1 coordinate 26,514, forward strand.
ATCTACCAAGTCCATTTGTTCACAAGCTTGATTCAGTTCTCTTATTTCTTTGCTGATTTTCTATCTAGTTGATCTGTCTCTTTGTGTCAAGGGGGTGTTAAGGTCTCCCATTATAATTGTTATTGCTTATTTGATTTTTCATTTCTATTAATATTTGTTTTGCATAGCTGGGTACTCCCATATTTGGTGAATATATATTCAAGATTGTTATTTCATCCTCTTGGAGTTTTCCCCTAACCAGTATGTAGTGACCTTCTTTATCTCCTTTGATCATTCTTGGTTTGAGGTTCACATTGTTTGTAAATAAAACAACTATTCCTGCTTTTTTGGGGGGGGGGATTCCTGTTGCATGAAGTATTGTTTTCCATTCTTTGACTTTTAGTCTGTGAATTTCCTTTTGGGTTAGATGGGTTTCTTGTATACAGCTAAGGGTTGGATGTTGTTTCTGGATCCATTATGCCAGTCTGTTTCTTTTAATTGGTGAATTGAGGACATTTACATTAATGGTTATAACTGATATATACTGGCTTATTTTTGTCATGTTACCTTTCTGCTGTGATTTCCTTTCCTTTTCCCTCTGTTTAATTGTTTGCCCTGCTTGGTGGTTTTTTTCTGTTGGTGTTCTTTAAGTCATAGCTATTTTCATGTCTATCTAGAGTATCTTTCAGTATTCTTTGCAGCATTGGTTTAGTGGTCATGAAGTTCTTCAGCTGTTCTTTGCCATAGAAATGTCTTATTTCTCCAGCAATTTTGAAGGACAATTTTTCAGGGTACATCAGTCTGGGTTGGAGGTTGTTTTCCTTTAGGATTTGAAAGACTTCACTCCATGCTCTTCTTGACTTCATTGCTTGTGTTGAGAAGTCTGCTGTGATTCTGATGGGTTTTCCTTTATAGGTGATTTGTTTCTTTTCTCCAGCAGCTTTTAATATTCTGTTCTTATGTTGAATTTCTGGGATGTTGATTATTATATGTCTGGGTGCTGATTTATTGTGGTTATGGCTAATTGGAGTTCTATATGCTTCACTTATCTGTATGTCAGTTTACTTTCTCATGTTTTGGAAAATTTTGGATATTATTTCTATAAATAGTGTTTTTACATCATTTGTGTTGTCTCCTTTTTCATTCCACCTATCAATCTCATACTGTTTTTCTTTGCATCATCTTGCAACTGTTGAATTGTTATTTCCTGATTCCTTGTTATTTTTAAATGATCTTTCCTTTCTTGCTCACTTGATGCCTTCTTGTCTTCAAGGTATGAAAATATATCTTCATGTTCATTGAGGTAACTTTGCCAGCTTTTGATGGAATTTTTCATTTCCTGGATGTCTCTTTGAATGTGTTTCATGCATTTTATTTCTTACTTGTATTGTTCATTCAAGGTTTACTTCATTTTGCAGTGCTTCTCTATTTTTTTAACTATATGTTCTTTAGATGTGTTCAGCATTTCTTTCATTACATTTTTCATTTCTTGTTTTACCTGGGAGATTAATCTGAGTTCCTTTACAGCTTCATGGAGTTGTTTCTTTACTTCAGTTGCTATCATTTCAGAAGTTTCAGGTGTATGGCTTATACTTTCTTCTATGTCCATGTCTCTTAGGCTTGTTTGGGATGGCCTGGATGTGTGAGATTGCATTTTGTCTTTTTGTTTTGTCATTTTCCTGTATTCCTCTATATCAAGTGAATGCAAAGTCTCAGTTGTCTCCTGAGTTGGGTATGGCTGTCTGTACTGCAGGGCATTTCCCCAGTTGACAGGGGATCATTAGGCAGGCCTTACCAGATCACTATGGGCAATAGAAGGCTTCTTAAGTTGGGGCAGTATGCTGGGTGGACATTCAGCACACTGCATTTTGTATGCCCAAGTCCTTCTAACTGCTTGAGGTTGCTGGGCAGGGCCCCACAAGGTTGCACATGGGGTCCCAAGGCTGCAAGGCTAGGTGAAACTCGCTGTACACACCTTCAGTTCATGACAGGCTCACCGCCAAGGCTGCCCTGCTGGTTGGAGTTGCCAGGCGGGTCCCAGACAGGACTCCTGAACTGTTCCCAACCTCCCTGATTGTTTGGGGGGTCTGGATGGGGCCCTACCAAGTTGTGCACAACATCCCAGAACTTCAGTGCTAGGTGGAGATGGCTGTGTGCATTAACCTGCGCCTGGCCCACCGTGGAGGCTGCACCTCTGCTGGGAGTCGCGCCAGACTGTCTTATCTTCTTGCATTGTTAAGTATACTCTACATGGAGCTGTATTCTTCACTGCATATTTACTACCACCAATAAATTCTACCTCAGTTTCTATGAACCAAGCACAGGTGTGTCCTCTGTCTCAGCCTCATTTATACAACTGAAATCAAGACATCAGCCACAGCTACATTCATCACAAGGCTCTACTTGGGAAAGAAATTAAGTTGATGAGGTTGTTAGGAAATCGATTTGGATTTAGGTTGTTAATGTGAGGGCTCATTTACTAATCAGAGACTGCCTTATACCGTTTATTTTGTGGTGAAAGAAAGAAACAAGAATTCAGAATTCTGAGCTAGAAATTCAACAAAAGATAATGAACAAGATAAAAACAAAACAACCAGAATTTTACTAACATGGATATTACATGTGCATTTCACATTATCCCTATTGATTCAACAGTTCCAAAGAGCTGGCTTAAAATTGAAGTTTACTTGAAATTTCCAACCTAGAACACCAAGTTTTAAGCAAAATACCAAGGCAAACAAAAAGAACATTATGTTTCTAGAGGCCGACAATAGTGAGAAGGCAAATATGTGATAAAGAGTCCTTGGTGAATTTAATCTAAATTTTTTCACTGTTGCTATTGGGTGATGGAAGTCTAAACATGTCACTAGTAATCAAAATTTACTCTCTCTTATGAGGATAGTATTTATAAATTTGTGTGTGGTTTCTATACAGATAGAGGACAGACAGAGAGCTTCTTTTGATATGTGTGCCTCATTTATTGCCTTTGACTCCAAGGAGTAGTGATGCCAAGGTGTCATCTAATGGAATGGTATATCTTGGCACCCAAGCTTTGCAATGCTTCCATCTATTTATCAAAGCCATTAAGGAAATATGTCAACTGACAAGGCAGAAGTTATAATCTTCCTAAGCCTCCATTCCAAGAAGTCCTTTTCCCTGTCCAAAGCTGACAAAAGTAATCAAGTTCGTAACTATACTCATAAGTGAAATAAACCAGACTCACATTTGTAAATATCGTATTGTCTCCCTAGCATAAAAAATGAATAATAATAATAAAAAACTGAAAGAGCAATAAGATCCTAAATGTACAATAGATATTGTAGTAATGAAAGGGAAAGAAAGGGAATAAAGAAAAGGAAAGAACTAGTGGAATAGGGGAAAGGAGAAATGGAAGAAAAGATTATATGTATGTACATTTACACATATAACTTTAGGTATGTATTTATTTGCAAGATGACTATACTACTAATCTCTGTTCATCAAAAAGGACAATTTGTGCTGTCATTGATAGATTATTTGATCTTTTTTATGCCTATATCTTGTAACCTGAACAACTACTTCTAAGATAACAATATAGAATGTATTAACTGGTGTTGATTTCTTACTGTTGGTTTGTTTTGTTTTTGAAATTCTGTATTATGTCTATCCTTTTTTTCTGTTTTGCTTTTTAAAATTAAAAACAACCATTTTGAAGAAAGCAAGAGACACTAGGGTAACCATTGTTAATCTCCTGTTGCTATGTTTTGAAAACCTGTATAGCTTGCAGTGTTCTGTTTTGAATGTTTGGCTCTATTCTGCTTTCTTTTGCTTTGTTTTGTTCTGTTTTGTTTTGTTTTGTTTTGTTCTATTCTCTTTAAAATAAAAAAAAGTAATCAAGTTCTTAATATTTTACAGCCCTTTATTTTTACATGAGTATTAATTCTTGGTGTTCATTACTTCAGGGGCTATCTTAATCTTCTGTTGTCTTTACAGCATAGTGGCAAGAACAAAACAAATATTAAAAGTATATGTTTAATCTATTCATTAAGTAAATGTATAGATGCATATTCACTAGGGTTTTCATGGATAAGAATTACGTCCCCACATATGAATTCCTGTTAGCTCAAAGAAGAATCTCTGGTGTGTAGGTGGCAGAGGTACACAGCAGCAGATACCAAATGCAAGAAAATTGAAATGGTCAAGTAGACAATCTTTGCAGTATAATTCAAGGGGAACTAGACCCAGGTATTGTAGTAGACGCGATGATGTCAGTTATACCATCATTCAGGAAGCCATTACAATAGCCTTTACTGTCTATCCAGATGTTCTGTACAGTTGGGCTCCGTGTAATGGTGAGAGTTCAGTTGTCACACAAAATATATTTATTAAATTATTTTAAATGTGACATGAATGTTGCTAATCAGTCGACTTCAAAATTGGTGAGTCAATGAAATCACTAATTTTCAGCATGCGCAGAAAGAATGAAATTAGCACATTTCTGAATAAATATCAGTGGTTATAAACTGTCTACTGATAAAATTATTAACTTAGATTGTGCAGTTTATAACCGGTTTCCTTCAGAACAATTAAAATTAGCAATCAGAATGTATTGGATTTGTGAATCAGTACTTATAAAACTTTTGAGCACAAACTGAGTGACCCCATTTAAAATTAGTCATCTTTGAATGAGGTTTTGTTTACTGTACAAAGACAAACAACTATCAAGTGAATTCAAACATATTAATAAATTTTACAGAACTAAATAATGTAGGAATGTATTTTTTTGAACTCTCTTGTCCTCTTAATAATCTTTTGTGGCCTCATGTGGCAATTTCAAACTGGCCTGAGTTAAAATGAAGTGCCTGGAAAATAATTACCAGTGTGTCTCCCAGCAGTACTGCAAGAGTCCTTTTCCTGACTCATAACTTAAATGTCCTCTTTTGTAAAAGCACCTGCCAGTGTACTTCAAACTTTGCTGATGTTTTTGTTCTCCAATCTTCTGTTGTTGAGCCTCAAAGTAGTTACTTCTAGCTGTAAATACCTTTTCATGTTACGAAACACACCTTGTGAAGTTCACTTTTTTGGTATCATTTTTGCTAAGGGGAGGAGAACTCACTCTAAAATCACTTATTTAAGAGTACAGTTAACATTATTTTATCTAATACTAAATTTTACATTTAAGGTTTTGCCTTTTTTACCTATCTCATGGAAGAAAATGATTGTTTGCATTTTTTGGGAATTCACTTGTAAAAATCAGAGAGAATGAACTGTAAAACAAAAGTCATATTGTATTACTAATTTATTTGACCAATGACTTTTAAAATACCATACAATAAAGAAATATAAGTTGAATTCCACTATATCTAAATTCTTAAGTAACATATCAATGAAATGAATTTTCCACTGTTTGAAAAAAATTGCCTTTTTACTTATTTTTGGTCATGCATTAAAAAGCAAAATCAATTTTTTTTAGCAATATCAATTTTTAACTTGCACCTCGTTTTCATATAAAAATAATACTACCATCATTATTATGATGAAATAAAGTAACATAGCTCATAATTTCTTTAGAAGAATTATGTCAATCAAATAAAGAAAATTGAAAACTACCTGTAATAAATGAGTTAGCATTTAAAGTAGTAATTTCAATAATCTGTTAGTGATTAAATAAATTTTAAGATAGTGTCAGATTAGAAATGCCATTGCTCAGTTTTTCAATTGTACAACCTATGTAAACATTACTTTCACTAAATTAATATTTCACCTAGATTCTAGAATTTTAAAAGGTAATATTAAAAAGGAATATAGGCATGCTAATTTGTTGAAATTAGAAACAAGAATTTAACTCCATTTTGATACAGATTAGTGGAATGAATTATATAATATACTCAAAGTATATTTTTAAGAGCATGGTTTTACACTGAAATCTAACTTATGCTTAATTTTCAGTAATTCAATCAGAAAACATTAATTAGATTGTTTAATTCTTAATATACTATTTAGCCTAAAATTTAATTATATTTTGAATATAAATATAAATTATATTTTGAATATAATATTCGGTCTATTAAGCTATTTTATTCTCTTTGTCTCTGTCTCTCACATCCACATATAAGATCTACTGTAAATTTATTTTAAAAAGATTCTGACTGTACTTTCTTTATGTAAGTGTTTTACATTAGGTGCTAATGATGTCACAAAATTTTTGCAATATTTATTTTAAAGTGTTTCTATTTTTTTTTTTTTTTTTTTTTTTTGCAGCACTGGCGATCGAACTCACAACCTCATGCTTGCCAGACAGGCGCTTAGGCCACTGAGCTAAATCCCCAGCCTTTTTAAACTGTTTCTTTGGTTACAAAAATGATTTTATTAATCATCCTAGGTCTTCCAAAATATGTTCATCATATTTTAATGTACTTTCCTTAAAACATTAAAATTATTTTTAAAAAATTATATTTTCCCATTTACTTCAGTGCTATTATTAATTTAAAAAGAAATATTATAAAAAATGTAGCATACTAAAACATTTTACTTGAAATTTATTCTAGAAAACTATTTTTATAATCAACCTAAAATGAAAACAACTTAAAAGCAAAATTGTTATAAAATTAAAATAATTAGATCTTGTAATAAAATTCAGTGCTATTAAATGAACAGAACTTAATAAAGTACTTAGTTATAGTTATTGTCTTATTTGCATTAAACCTCAAATTCCTGAATTTGAAAGGTAAGTTATGATGAACACTTTAATGATGAGCTACTTTCAATTGCCTGGTTTCAATTTCCACCTTAATTACAATACTGTTCAACGTTATTTAAAGTGATGAAATATCTTGGTGTGTAACAACGTGAGCTCAATTTTAGATTTTGCACATTGAAATAAGGAAAGGAAAATTAGATGATAACTGTCCAAAGTCCGCTATATAATATGCAGATCATTTGCAGCACGTAACTTCTTACTCTTCACATTTTCATATTCTCCTGAGTATTTTAGTATATTTAGCTATTAACAACTCTGCTGAGATATTTAGATAAAAGGCAGAGCATGAGTAAATACACTTAGAGACCTAAATTGCATACTATATTTAATTATTCATATATTTTCAGTATATAGTCATTGGTTCACTTGTCCCCAATATGAAGAATAAAAAATTAAAAAAAAAAATCCTGAGATGTCAGGAGACAGATATAGTAAAAATCATATTTCAATCTCTGTGATGCTTTATTTGAATTTAGTTGCTGGTCTTAAAAGGAACTCATATACAGATCCTGTGAAATTCTTCTTAAAGAAAAAACTGTTTTGCTACTGGTGATTGTGGTAATGGTAAATACTTTTAGAAGCCATAGCTGATCTGAATCAGTATCTAATTTTACCCTGACAATGGATAAGGTGCATATGAGTTCATTACGAATGCTTTGCTTTTCTCTTGAGAGGCATAGGATGTATGTACAAGCACGGTGCCACTTTGCTCTCAAGCATCCTGGCCTGGTTGGTCAATTATATACATGACAGAGTATTTCTAAGCAAAGTCACATATTTGTCTATGATACAAATATCTTAAAATTTTGGTACATTTTATGATCTTCTTAAGAATCTTGTGACACAGAAAGTAAAAAGATCACCGTTTTAATTTTACCTACAAAAAATTCTACATGAAAGCTCTAGGGAACTTGTACTTGCTTCAGCTAGCTAGAAGGAGTTGTAAATTCAACCAAGGTCTTTTTTTTGGATATGTATTGCTCTTTTCAACATAAAATGTTGTGACAGTTGAACTCCCCCGTATATCACCAGACAACTTGTTTATACAACAAATTACATTTGTTAGAATTCATTGTCATAAGACAGAATACAATCTTAATGAATTTTAGCAGTTTCTCAGAAGGGAGAAACTCAAAAGACAGATATTAATAGGGTTTTTAGGTCTGGGCTCAAATAATTTAAGCTATGTCCATAAAGGCGACTAATTGGCTTAAAGAAACATTTACCACATAAAATATTAGGATTGGTGGGTATAATGCAGTGAACATCTTGGAGGAAAGCTGGACTAGTGCTTGCTTAGAATGTCAGCTGTTTACTCAATGGGGCAGAGTGTCATCTAATTAAATTGTATCTCCAGGAATTTCCTGGAGCAAGCAGTGAAGTTATTACTTGAATTGGGTCTTACGTTTCTTGACATGTGACAGAACTATTTGCTCAGGTGTTTTCAGTTCTCAGTTCTTCCTTGTGGTCTTTCATCTTTGGAATTAAAGAAAAAGCTGTGATCATCAGGAAACTTTACAATTCCAGATCTGCAGACAGTGTGTTGGTGGCCATAATATTCCTGGAAATATAGTTTAAGTTTTCCTGTTCTTGTTGGATGATATATTATTGGGTCAGTTTATGACATAAATACTATATAATGACATTTAAAACTATGAAAGTCACACATATTTACATTTAAAAAGCAGATTTTTAGAATAAATAGTCTGCTTCTAAACCAGTGCCTCCCATGATTCATAAAAACATATTTCATTCCTTACATGAAAAGCTAATTGATAAGTTTCATTAATAAAGACAAAGAGGGGACTTGTTAAGGAATTTTTATCCATCTCAGGTTATAAAATCTGTTTGTATATAATTCTTCACAGTGATTCCAATTATATGTGGTATTTCTGTGGTGTCAAGTGTAATGTCTCCCTTTTTTCAACTATAATTTAATTTGACTCATCTTATTATTTTTCTTACTGTACCTGAGTTTGCTCATTTTGTTAATCTTTTTGAAGAATTCGATATTTGTCTCATTTACTTATTTTTTTTCTTAGTGTGCATTTCAATTATTCTGCTCTGGTTTTTATTACTTATTTCCATTTTCTAACTTTGAGTTTAGTTTGTTCCTGTATTCCAGTTCTAGGAGATGCAGTGTTAGGCAATTGCAAGTATTCCTGCTTTGTAGTAGGTAATTAATGTTATAAATTTCATTCAGCATGATTTTGCTGCATTACACATTCTGTTACAATGTATATCTTTTTCATTTGCTTTTTTATGTCTGATATATATATATATATATATATATATATACATACATACATATATATAATTTTTTATTTTATTTTAAAGAGAAGAAGAAAAAACAGAAATAAAACAAAAGTTTCAAATCAGGTTAGTAGAAAGTAATGACAAAATACCTTTAGCATACCTCACCAGACTAGAAAAAACATTTCTAACATCATTTGGAACCAGAAGAGACCTAGAACAGCAAAAGCAATCCTGGGCAACAATGGAAAGTCAGGGGACATCACAATCCCTGACTTGAAATTACACTACAAAGCTACTGTGATGAAATCAGTATGGTACTGGCAAAAAAAAAAAAAAGACCTGAGGATTACTGAAACAGATTAGAAGATGCAGATGCAACCCCAAACATGCTCAATCACCTTATCTTAAACAAAGGAGCCAAACATGTCCACTGGAAGAAAGATAATCTATCTTTTTCATTTGGAGTCTATCAAATAGCCTGTAGTAGGTAAGTTCCATGTGTGAATGAGAAAATGTGCATTCCAAAGTGGTTAGATGCAATGTTCTATAGATATCTGATAGCTCCTTTTGGTAAAAGGTACAATTTAACTTTGATGAATTTTGTTTTTCTGCCTGATTTCCTCATGTGAGAGTTCACTGTTATTAATTTCCCTCTTAGGACTGCTTTCATGGTAACCCACAAGTTCTGTTATGTCATATTGGCATTATCATTTAATCATAGGTACTGTTTAATATCTTCTTTAATTTCATCTCTGACCCATTGGTGGTTCAATAGGGTTTATGGACTTTTTGTGATTTCTTTTGCCATTGGTTTCCAACTTCATCGCACTATGATCTGATGAAATGCATGACAATAGGTATGACATAATTTCAATTCCTTTTGTGACTTCTTTGGCCATTGATTTCCAACTTCATTGCACTATGATCTGAGGATATGCATGAGATAATTTCAATTCCTTGGACCATGTTCTACTGGGTAGTATATGGTCTACTTTGGAAAATGTTCCATGTGCCATGGAGAAGAATGTGTATTCCGATGCTGTTGGGGGACACTGTAGACATTTACCAAGCCTATTTGTTCACAAGTTTGGTTCTGCTCTGATATTTTGGTGCTGATTTTTGTCTTGTTGAACTATCTCTTTGTAAGAGTGGAATATTAAAGTACCCCATTGCAACTGTATTAGGGTTTATTTGATTTCTCATGTCTGTTAATATTTGTTTTATTGTTGTTTTATGTGTTGGGTGCACATGTATTTGGTACAGGTGTATTTATGATTGTTATTTTTTCTTCTTGGAGCTTTCCCTTAATAAGTATGTATTGACTTTGTTTACGTTTTTTTTTTTTTTTTTTTTTTTGCGGCACCAGGGATTGAACTCACGACCTTGCGCTTGCCAGACAGGCGCTTAGGCTGCTGAGCTAGATCCCCGGCCCTTGTTTATGCTTTTTGATCAGTCTTGGCTTTAAGTTCACATTGTCTGCAAATAGAATAGATACCCCTGGCTTTTTTTGTTGTTGTTGTTCCTGTCAATAGGAGTATTGTTTTCCATCCTTTGACTTTCAGGCTATGAAATTCTTTTTGGAATTAAATATGTTTTTTGAGTGCAAACTATTGTTGGATCTTGTTTCTTGATCCATTCAGCCAGTCTGTTTCTTTTGATTGGTGAATTGAGACCATCTACATTGATGGTTATAACTGATATATACTGGCTTGTCGTTGAAGTCCTGTCCATTACTGAAAGTGTACAAGTTAAAGGTTCTTACAACGGTTGTTTCGGATTCTATTAGTTCCTTGAAGTCTATTATTTCTCAATAGTTTTGAGTGCTCCTATATTGAAGGCATATTTATTTAGAATTATTTTCCTTTTACTGAACTGACTCCTTTATTACTTAATGTCTTTTGTTGAATCTTTTATTGATATTGAGTGAAAGTTGATTTTATCTGGCAGAAGTGTGGATAGTTTTGCTTTCTTTTGGAGTCTACTTCCATGGAATATCTTATTCCATCCTTCACTTTCAGGTTGCTAATCCCTCAGTGTTGAAGGGAGTTTTGTGTAAGTAATTTAAAGTTAGGTCTTTTAAAAAAAAATTCAGTCTTTTTATTATAGACTTGAATCTTTTCACATTCAAGTTGGTTATTGATGGATAGTTAAATGTCTTACTATAGATATCTTGTAACCTGTTTTCCAGCTATATCGCAGTTCTCTTATTCTCATCCTCTTATTGTCTATCTATTTTAGCAGTGTGTTTTGAGTCCTTGCTTTTTGTTTTTGATTTATCTATTATAGACATTCATCTTCTGGTCACCAAAGGATTTAAAAAGTTTTTTGATTATAATAAATATTTTGAGATGGTAGCAAATTATTATGATCATATAGATAATAATAGAAACAAATATTTAGGGGAAAATTATTAATTCCATACTTAAACTCCATGACTAGCCTATGCATTAAAAATTTTGTATCCCTTCTATATATTTTAATATTGTCTGCCTTTTAACATGTTGATATAGTTATTTTTAAATTGCTTTGTTTTTTATTTTTCATGTATATCAATTATATATGCACCATGTTTACCTTGTGAAAGCTTTATAAATCTGTCTGTACAATGCTTATTATCAATTATTATTAGTTGTATTTTTTTCATGTTGCTTATTATTCATTATTACCTCTTTTATTTACTTTCAAGAATATCTTTTATTATTTCTTCAAGTCTTGTGAAAATACATTATTTTACTTTTTCACTCCATTTCTGGAGGATAGCTTGTGTGGTACTCTGAACTTACATTGTTTTTCTTCACTACTTTGGAAATTTCACCTCTCTCTCTCTCCTGTCTTATAATTTTCTGCTAATAAATCTGAAGTCAAAAGAATTGGGGTATTTCTATGTATTATTTCTTTGTTAACCTTAATCTTGCAGTATTGCAAAGCATTTCATCATTCCCCTTTGACAGATTGTTTATAAGTTATCATGAAGTAGACTTACTTGAATAAAAGTGGACTAGTGACTTTGAACTTTGTATACCTGAAATCTTGTATATAATTCTTTGAATTTTGGAAGTTTTCTGTTTCTACTTCTGTAAATAATGTACTTACTCCTTTACCATTATCAAGTCCCTCTTGAACTCCAGTGTCCCAAATATTTGCTTTATTAATTTTCTCCCCAAAATCCCATAGCTTCTCCTTTTCTTTATTCCTCTCACTGTATTTTCAAATACCTTATCTTGAAGCTCATTAATTATTTGTTGTTGGATCAATCTTCCTATTGGTGACTTCTGTCATATATTAAATGACAACTCAAGAATTTCTGTTTGATACTTTTATTTTCTTCCTTCTTTTGGTTAAATTTGTCTGAGCATTGCCTGAAGCTCATGGAATTTTTTTTAATTCGTAATCTTCTTAAAATTAAGAAACTTAAATTAAGTTCTCTGAGAATTTACTTACACTGATTATTATGCAGTCAATTTGGGACACATTGTTTTCATTATTAGGTGATGACTTATTTCCCTGAAAACATTTTACACTTTTGCCATGTGGCATTATATGGGTAATGAAGAATTATTTATTCCTGTATTGCTAATTTGACTTTATTTGTGTCTATCTTTCCAGAAGTTCTAAGAAGTCTGTTTTTCTTCTCTGAACTTGTAATTACTTCTGTTATTTCAGTATTGGGAGATGTGTAGGTCCACACTTGCTGAGTGTATGGTCATGGTGTGCTGTCACTGATTCAGTCCTAGAGAGTGATCCATGCTTAGATTTGCTTTAAATCTCCAGTTGGTGTGTATTGTTCTGAATGAACGAGGAAAGTACCTAGCGAGAGTGATTCCTCTCCACAAACCTCTCCCTGGGTCCGAGATAGGTCCAGGTGCTTCATCAACATTAATCAGCTAGTCATCAGGCTTTGTGTAATTTGATCCAGTTCTGGGCAGAATCATCATTAACGGATGAGGCTCCAAATTCGATGATACACTTGTGTCCACCAAAATCTCACCCTTGCCCGGAAGCCCAATATTGCAGAATAACACTTTGTAAAAACCAAAGTTTACAGTACAATTTGCTGCCAGTTGTTATGTGAACTCATAGTCTAAGAAGATATTGCACAACCCTAAGGAGAAATTTGTGTGTGATGTTGCTCCACTTCAAGGTGATAATGTATGTAAAATCTGAATATGTCCCAGTGCTGTGATGTCACTGTAGGACAAGATAGTAATTTGTGACTCTGGTCCACCCACGGGCCTTTGGCTTTTATCTGCTGTAGGTTCTTACACCTGCATGACCTTGAGATAAAGACCTGTGGTAGTTTTCACACCTTGGTCCTCAGCAAGTATTGGCTGATTTTCACTCTGTCACAAGCATGCCATTTGAAATAGGGTCCCCCAGAATTTTAACAACTCAGTGCACTATCTTGATCTGGCAGAAGTCATGAGACTGTGAGAGAAGTGCAGAATCTTCTCCAGGATCAGCCTAGTACTGGAATTCAAGTCTAAACTTGGGCGTACTTTCTTATTTGTTCCCTAAGCAGGAGTTTCCTGTCTCCATGGTGGGTTGATTGGAGTCAAAGGCATGATGATAGGTATGACTATTTCCTTCCTGCATTCTCCAATATTTTTTTTGTTGTTATTATTGTCATGCTAAAAACAGAAAGGATGATCTCTTATCTGGTTTCCTTAGTGCTTGTGAAAATGCTTTAATGCTGTTGTAGCAGTTCAACCTGTTGGATCTATGGGAAGAATATCACCTGTAGACCTTACTCAAATATTTTTCTCTGTCCCTAAAATGAAAATTTCTTTGGGAAGCCTTCTTTTAATTATATTGCAAGAAACTTTTCTATTAAATATCTGGATTCTTTTTTCATTTCTAAGGTATTTCTTACATGAACAATATTTTTCACCACAAAAGATCTTCAAAGTGATTTTTCATCATTTATGAAATTGTATTACATGGTATTTCTATTAATTGTAGTGTAATGCAGGCTATGTGTATGGCACCCAAGAATTACGAACTTATATTAACACCTAAGTGACATTACTAGAACTACACCAAGAAGTATTAATAGTTCTTGATCAACTTTGCCTGTTCCAAAAGCTATTGTCAATCACAATCCTGACAAAACTCCAATGCCTGAAAGGTATAACTAAGCAAAGCAGTTTTCAGAGAAACAAAGACAATCGTGCTAAAATTGTGTCCAAGATATGATGTCTCAACTCATTTAAAAGACTTTTTGACCCTTTGCTAGACATCTTTCTGTAGACACTTGTAAAAGAGCACACACTAATAAGAAAACCTGGGAATGAGATACATTTTCATCAACTATGAGAATTAGCAGACCAAATCAAATAACCGCAAGATAAATATGAATAATCTTATTTTCTAGGAGACAAAATTAATTTAGTATTTGCAATGTTGACAATAATTCAGATACACTGTAAGAGTTATTTCACGATGGTTGTCAAATTGTTCTCCTGAGTTGGAGGATCAAGTTGTGTCACTCGAGCCTACAGTTTTAAAATTAAATATTTTGAGCTACAACAGCAAGTGAGTCTGAAAAATGTTTATAAAATCTACATACTGGAACACTTCTCAAATATCACTAACAATGAATGAACCAAAACTAAGTTTAATCCACCACATTCCACTGAATGAAGGAAATCATCACTAGTCTTAGCCTAACTCAGTCTTACTAGAATTTTAGAAGTGGAATATTTATAGATATTTCAGTACATGGGCTCAAATATTTTAAGGAAGCTATTCAAGGTAGATTGTTGATTGGGACTGAGAACAATTCAAGTGATTATAGTTTAGAATGTGTGCGAATAGTTTGAAGACATTAAAATAGAAGTAAAAATAGGTTAATTTTTGATTGCATGAATTAGATATGAATATTGTATCAAATTAAAACAGAATGGGTTGCTTACACAATGGAAATCTATTTTCTTACACTTCTGGAGGCTAGAAGTTTGAGGTCAGGTTTTGGCAGGGTTGGCCTCCATTCTTGGCTTGAAAGTAGTCATCCTCTTGTAGTTTCACTTGATAATTTTGTCTGCATATGTCTTTGCCCTCAATCTTTTCTCATAAGGACAACAAGCATGTTGCATTAGAGCTCATTATCATGAACTCACTTATCCTTAATTACCTCTTTAAGTACCATATCTCCAAACACTGACGATTAAGACTTCAGCATAAATTTGGGAGGATGAGAGACAATGCATAATATAATAATTAGTAATAAGTTCTTAACTCAGATGGCTAGGTTGTTGTTTCATTAACTTGTTGGAATCTGTAAAGCAAATGACGTGCTTTATAGTGTGATTTTTCTTGGAAATCGTTTATGATTATATTATGTGTCTTGATCATCATTCATTTATCTTTTTTTTTTCTTTCAATGAGTTGGGTTACTTGTCCATGGCTCTCTCCCCATCATTACACATTATGAATTTGGAGAAATTGCTTAATCATTATAAAGCTGCTCCCTGAAAATTTTAACAGAAAAAAGTGAAAAATTTCTAGCATAGTTCACATTAAATTCAATTTAGGATGGTGATGCTGTTTCTGCTGCTGATGATGATATAGTAGCTGTGGATGGGAAGACTACCAAATCATATATTTTAGATATAAGTTCCAAAGAAAAGATAATATTGGGAGATTCTGAGATAGAACTTTCATTTTTGGTAAGAGTAATGAGTAACAAACTCATATTTTCTTAGTTATAGTATTGTAAAATTTAGTGTTTTAGAAATCACTTCAGAGCATTTACTGCCGAAAAATTTATTTTATTAAATTATTAAATCAGTAGAATAGATCTTTTTTTTTCATTTTAGCTGTGAGAAAAGGAAGGTTCATAGCAACCACTTAATCTAGTTCAAGTTATTCACGCAGGCTGTGAAAAAGCCAGAAATTGTGCCCAAATATTTCTGAATCAGAATTCCATGTTCTTAGATAGTATTTTATTTAACCATTTTTTAACAGATATTAGAAGACACTGTAGTAAATTTTTTCATCCCTGTAACTTGTAGTTCCTTTTTCACTGGACTTATTTCAACCAGAGAAGTAGCCACAAGAGAATCTCCCTGATAAAAGTTTCGCTGCCTGATTATGCTTGCATTCAACGTGCTGTAACTCTGGGAATCTGGTCACCGTTTCAAAGATGAGATCTGACATGGCCTTGTAACTGAGGGAATAGAAATTCTTAACACTATGGAATATACTCCCATCCTTTCTAGGTGCCTGGGGGAGATACATTTATAATTGATTACTCAAGTTCCAGCTGTTCTCAGAACTGTGTCATTGAAGTCATGAATTATTTGCTGAAGCTAATATGTGGATAACAGTTAAATCAGCATAGTGAATGTATTTATCTCTTGCATAATCTGTCTTGCAAATATTATTGTTTAAATAAAAAATACATGTTTTTCAAAGAAATTAGTCTAAATCATTTTTTAAAAAATACAAAATAAATGTTCATGAACATGCACAGTAAGACTTTGTGAAATGGATGTTAACAATGTTTCACACAATTTTCAGGGATTTTTCTTGAGATGTGTCTAAACATTTTGGACAATATATTTCTAACTTGATGAACTTTTTTCCTTGAGCATCATTATTTTGAATTTATCACTTTGATTTACAAGATAAGGTTTTGTGTACACTCCTGACCCCAGTGGTATTGGCCAAATTTTCTTGGTAAGAATTTCTTTTTGCATTTTTCCATGCTCTCTGCAAAATATACATCTCATTTTTAATGTGTGTAGGAATCATTTGTGAATTTTTATTAATCATTGGATGTAGTTCAGGGCTCAGTTATTGTATTTCTTACAAGCTTCAAACTTATGATAATGTTTCTCACCCCAAAACTGTTATTTGAGTAACAGCATACAATAACATGACCACTCATGTCATGTGACTGTGGACCCACTTTGAATATGTCTATTCAAATTAGAAAGGTGCCAATAATATAGACAATATATAACAGAGAATATATTTTGAAAATTTAGAATACACATTGGAATATAAATAGATCAGTGACACTTTTTATAATGATTACATATCAAATAACATTGTTCGAAATATATCTGACTTGGCAAAATATATTATTAAAGTTAACATTGTCTTTTGGTTTTCGTTGGTTTGCATGAGTGGTTAGCCAAAGTCTAATGAATATTTGCTTTGTACTGTGTCTTTGTTGCACTATGTTGTCAAGCAGAGAGTCAGGACAAGAATGTGACTCAGTGGAACAGAGATGGGCCTTGCCATTTTTACACTTCAGGATTTGTACATATTAACGATTCTAATGCAACATGGCTTCCCACAGTGTTATGTAGTTCCTGAATGCAGGGGCTACTCACCCTTGCATCATCATCTATTAGAAGAATGTCAGGAAAATCACAGGCCTGCAGGACTGACAGTTTTGCTGGTTGGCACTGAACTGACACAGATCCAATCTCTTTCCTACATGCAGATTTCAAGAATAATTGTAGCATATTAGGAGTATAACTTTCTGAAATAGAGATGTAGCAGAGTAGTTTAGCCTCTGTTCCAGCCCTCACTTAGAAACAGGATGAGTTTCAACACTGTAGTCCAATGAGTCTCATTTCGCTGTGGCATAAAACTCACTGTGGGCCACTTGTCAAACTGACTCTCTTGTAATACAAATGGGCCACATGCAGACAAAGCCCTCCATTCCCTGCACAGCTTCCCTGAGCCTTAAGGGACTGACTTGCAATGAATCCTAGGTTTCTGTGTTCCCTTGCTGCCTGTCTATAAGTCATAAACTTGCTCAGTGTAACGTGTTATGTGTGTGAGTATTTTGCCTCACTGGACTCAAACAAATTGGTAACCCGGGCACACTGAAACTACTTCACAAAGTTCTCTTGTTGCTTAGATATTTACAACACACCGCTCGGAAGGCACATCCATCCTTTGATCATTTTATCAAGTGCCATAATGTAGGAAATATATCTTTCCTGCAATATCAGATTTCATGAATTTAATAGCAACTAAAAAGAAGTTTGTACAATTCCAATAATGTTCCCTTTATTCTGATGTTATTACAGGGAATGTGTGAAGCTGTGTTACAATCACTGCTCACATATAGGATTAACTTTGCTCAGACCTAAGGAAAGATAAAATGTAGCTCATAGGAGTTTTGTGCAGGGAATCTTGAGATGATAGACTGTGTTGCGATTCTCAGTTATGAACGGCTCTGCTGAAATGGAAAAGTTTATTTTCAACAAAGTAACACACTGCAAACACGGGAGCTTTTTAGTACTATAACCTGTCAAAATGTATTGCATCGTCAGGATCTGTGTGGCGTATGATGATGTATGAGTTTTATAGGGTCACAGATACTTAAAATATAGCCTTCCACAAACTAATATATAATGCTATCTCATCAGATACAAATTGCACTCAAAATCTAAGTCACAGTCACCAATAGTAGGGTAGTGTGATTGTTCATGTTTGAGACAAAATAATCCAGTGATTAAGATCCTATACGAACCTGTGATTTACTATCTGTTGTATTTATCAATTTTCCTATATCCAAAATGGAGGTGTTAATAATAATTACCTCCTTGCGCTTTTGCAAGAGGAAAATTAAATAAAACATGCAGACTATGTAGAATAGTTTGGCATGAAGTGATTACTTGTTGAATGTTGCTAGTCTTACATAATGAAATGCTCCTAATTAAATTCTGAACTAGCCAAAGACATCAAAGGTTAAATGACTCAAAACAAAATCTATATTACCGGTATAACATAAGAAATGTGCATTCTTTATATTTCATTTTTGTTTCTACAGATGAGAAAATTTAAGGATAGCTCACATGGTCTATTGACAATAGAGAACACAAATGTTTAAAGTTCATCGGGAATATTTTTCATTTAAGAAAGAGAAAATCTGAGTGTTTCTCATAGTTCAAGAAGAATATTCAGTATTTTCTTGCAAAATTAACAAAATTAGCTGGGTCTGATGGCTCACGCCTGTAATCCCAGCACTCGGGAGGCTGAGACAGGAGGATCGTTGTGAGTTCAAGACCAGCCTGGGCTACAAAGTGAGCTCAAGGCCAGCCTGAAAGGCATAGTGAGACCTTGTCTCAAAAAGACAAGGGCTGGGGTTTTGACTCAGTGGCCTAAGTTCCTGTGTGGCAAGTGTGAGGTCATGATTTCAATCCCTGGTGCCACCAAAAAAAAAAGAAGAAGAAAAAAGAAAGAAAGAAAGAAAGAAAATTATTCTGTGTACAACAACAATTATATTCAAAATTATAAATATATTGCCTTTAGACTTCTGATGGTGTATTATAGTTCTTTTCAATTTGAGTCACAAAAGTCTTTGATACATGAATTTTCCAATGTAATCTTGGAGATATAGGTCAGGTATCATTTATGTGTCTTGATGTGTTAACACATTGATAATGCATTCTCCACAATGCCTCAGGATTGCTTTGTTTTCATATGTTCACTCTACCAATTGCTTTTTCCTATGTTTTATATTTGAAAATTACAAAAATGTATGTTGGATTGAAGGAAATATGAGAACTAAATGTAATGTTTTTCATCTGAATAGGATCATGAAATAGAACGAGATCATTAAGTAAAAACTATAGACATCCCAATAAAATGTGAATTTTAAATAGTAACACCTAGTCCATATGGGTTCATCAGTTGTAACAATTTGGCAGTGGTACTGTACAACTCTACATGTTAACAACATTAAAAAAAATTAAAGAGTTGGTATAATAGGAACAAATTTCTAATTTTATTGAAAACAATCTGTCAATCTAAACTTAATGGAAAGAAAAGTTATTAGCTGTCTAAATGTTCACATGGCTGGGGATATAGCTCAGTGGCACAGTGCCTGCCTGGCAAGTATGAGGTTGTGAGTGTGATTCCTAACACAAAAAAATAAAAAATAAAATCTTCGCCTTAAGTTTCATTAAATTTCAAATACTGAAATTCTTTTTTATTTTCAGGTCTATCTCAGTATCTTTCATTCTTCACTATTATTTATTGTGGTTTTTTTCTAAGTCACATTTTAAAAAGTTTTAACTGAAGCCTATATCTAGGTATTTCTGAATTAAAACATATTTTTTAAGATTTAAGAACATTCTTATGAAACATACTTTTAATTAAAATCAGACTACTTATTTATATTTTCTCAAAATGGATAACTCTTGTAATGTTAAGAAAATACAACTTTACAATCAAAATCTGTAGTTCACATATTTTTCAAAATCAATATAAATTGCTGATGAATAATGATGGTTTCTATCAGAATAGAAAACTAGTCTATTTCTTCAGTAGTTGTTCTATTTCCTTCCTTATTGTGACAAATATTTATTTAAATCAGAATATCAATTAAGAATTTCTATCATGAGTGTTGTACTGTTATTTCATGAAATTTAAATGATTATTTTTACTTTGTTTCATAAAATTATTTATTCAATTGTAATTTTTGTTTTAACAACGTTTTTAATAAACAATACCAATTTGAAGCATTTTTATATGAGCAAATTTTGATTAAGAATGTAGTTGGACAGATGGATTTTTGACGATGTTTCATTAATAATAATTTTAGTGTCCGTTTGTGTACTTTAGCATTTCAGTACTTCAACCAAGTTTTCTGACTTGACCGAAGTGCGTGGAAGAGAGGCTGTGAAGTTCTGGACTTTGAGACCATTTCGATTCTGGAGTTCTCAAATTCCACAAATCCTGATTTCCTCCCATAGGGACAATCTGCAGAAAATTTCAGAGTTAGCATTGTATGGATTATTTATCCCGTGTAATTTGTTCTCATGTGGAATTTTCATCCTTGTAGCTAAATTTTTAAGACTTGGACTCTGCTTGCAGATATGAAGGAAACATTCTCTCCATAATTGTTCCTGTTTGCTATGTTAGAATTTGGGACTTAATGCTCCTCTTTTCTGAATCTGAGAAAAAAATTTAAAAAGCCGGGTATAGTGGTTCACTCCTGTAATCCCAGCACTGGGGAGGCTGAGTCAGAGGGATCATTGTGAGTTTGAACCGGTTTGGGGTGTGAAGTGAGCCCGAGGCCAGCCTGACCTGCATAGCGAGACTCTGTTTCAAAAAGAAAAGAAAAAAAAAAACCCAGCAAATTCAATGTAAAAATTATAGTATATTTGAATTATCATATGTCTAATATTCTATAAGGCAATTCATTAAATTACTTTAAAAATCTCACATTCAATTTTGAAGAACCTTTTCTGTTATTCCTCACAGTCAGTATGCAATATATGATAGTTTAGTGTCCAAAACAAAAGTATATATACTTTACAGTAATTTTCTGTATGTGTTTTATTATGGAGTTGTGGGAAGAAATTATACATATTTAAACTATTTTGTGATTTTTATCTTCTTTACTTTTACTTTTTGCTTATGGAACTTTTAAATATTCCAAAATGGAACCAATAATGTAAAACAAGGTTAGCACTCATATAAAACACATGGGTTGCAGTTTTAATTCAGGGAAGTCAATATTTTTGAAAATTAATATTAGACTGCATGGAAAAGGGTAGATGAGTATTGAAAGCTGTGGACAGGAAGGGTGAAGAAGAGAGGACAGCTAGGTATGACGGAAAGTATGAGAAATGCAATAGAAGTTCTGTATTTGAGAGTTTTCCCTGGGTTAGTTGGTTGTGTAAAACAATTACACGTATTAATTTTCAAGTTGCAAGTCAGACATCTCTCAGGAAGTAAAGTTTGTCCATCAGCAAAATTACCCTGTCAGAACATTGCCATGGTTCCAGTTCTACTTTGGCTCTGCCTTAAATTTGCATTGTTTTAAGGAAACCTTGCTCCTTTAAGAATTTCTACATGAAGGTGGCATCCATACCCATATTGCTCAAAAGAGGAGGTTTTTGGCATTAAAAGTTCATGTTTCTTTTGGCATCACAAGAAACACACATGCCCATACACACAAGGATAAGAAAGACCATTGAAATACGGTTACGTTTTAAATGATATTTTTCATAAATCATGCATAGTATCATTTTAAAGCAAATCAATTGTGTTACTGACTCATTCTCTTTTATTTCTGGCTGGAATTTGTGCACAAGATACCACTTTTGCATATAAATTAGTTCTAAAATCATAACTGATACCAGACTTGCCTGAATGCCTTAGGCCTTAAGACTCACTGGACGCGTTTCCATGCACTGAGACTTTAGGTTGCTCTCTACCATTTACTGCTAGAAATAAAACACTCCTTTGAGTGCTCAGATAAAGAGACTTCCCAAACCCTGCACTTCTCTGAATTCCTTTTGGAATATCATTTTCCCGTGCTTTTGTTCTGTATCCTTTTATGTAAATAATCTTAGCATCAAATATTTCTTACGAAAAATCCCTTACAACAATTTAAGGTAAATATTTTGTAAGTTAAAAAAAGTTTCAAAAAAGTCAAACATAAATTTGAAGAGTTTTTTTATTTTAAAACAAAAAAAGAATAAAAATGATGATAGAGATTTTCAAAACGAAAAATTAGGAAATTGACACATATCTATTACAACACACTAAACTAAAGTCAGAATGGATCAAAGATCTAAATGTTAAAACAGAAACACTAAATCTATTAGAAGACAAGGTTCATAGAAATCTTGACAACATAGGTGTAAGCAGAGTATTCATGAACAAAATGCAAACTGCACTGAAAGTATTTTAAAGAATTAACAACTGGCATCTCATCTGATTAAAAAGTTTTTGCACATCAAAAGAAATCACCAACAGAGTGAAAAGAAAAGCTACAAAATGGGAAAAGATCTTATCCAACTGTCCTTCATACAAAGGACTTCTCCCTATAATTTATAAAGAACTAAAAAAAAAATCTGCACCCCAAAATTCAAAGACCTAATCCAGAAATGGGCATCTGAGATGAATAGGCATTTCTCAGATGAAGAAATACACATGACATATAAATATGTGGAAAAATGTTCAACATCACTGGTCATTCAAGAAATGCAAATTAAAATAACACTGTGATTCCATCACACTCCAGAAAGAATGGCTAACATCAAGAAATTAACCAATGACAAATGCTGGAAGGGCTGTGGAGGAAAGCTATTCTTCTCCACTATTGGTGGGAGTATGAACTGGCGCAACCACAGTGGATATCAGTGTGGAGATTCCTTTAAAATCTAGAATTGATCCAGCTATTCCCCTTCTGGATATTTTCCAAGAAGAATTGAAAACATACCACAGCGATGTATGTGCACCCATGTTTATAGCAGCACGTTTTGTAATAGCTAAATCTTGGAAACAACCCAAATGCCCATCAACCATGGAATGTATGAAGAAGATGTGGTATTTTTATACAATGAAGTACTACTCAGCTATAAAGAAGGATATACTTAAAGCTTTTATAAGCTAATGAATGCAACTTGAGAACATAGTCATAAGGGAAATAAAGACATTTTTTTTCGTTGTATATTTGTCTTTATTTTGTTCATCATAAAATTCAGCTGGAGTTATTGCAATGGGCCAAAGAAAGAACAATATATTCTATCCATAATTACCTTGAGCCAGAGCACAAACAAAACAAAATTACAATATCATTCATCATGTTAGAACTGTAAATATATCTTCATTTCGTGTTGCATGGGTTTTAGGGAAACCCTCAGGTAAAACTGATGACACCAAAACCTAGAGTCTGTTTATTTATGCACCCACATAGAGGGAAAATAGCCAAAAAAGATATTTCAAGAAAATTCAAAAACATAAATTTATTAAATAAATATACTTCTGTACTGATAGGAAACTATCTCCAATAAGGTCACTAGATTTTAACTATTAAAAATGGTATTAAATGTTTAAATAATCAAGGTAACTTGTTTGTGTTACAAACCTGCAAACAACTCAGATGGTCAGTTACTTTGCCCACAACTGTTCGCAGTATAGCATAAATATACATGTCAATGAGTAGTAGACTAAAACAAAGTGTAAGACAACAATCTTTTTCCCAGGAATTTTAAATTTTTGGTAGTTTTGACTACTGACATATCACGAATACATCCAAAATGATCTTTGATGAAAACAAAACTGAGTTAAGTTTGATTACTGTTATAAGAAAGAATATTGTTCTAACATTTTCTCAAATAAATTAGAAAAAGTGAATTATTGAATTATGGAGTGTAAGTTTCAGCGTTTTGAGTTGTCTTTCAACAAAGGGGACTAGATCAGGTTGGGTACAGTTTATGGCATAATCTTTGGTAATTAGTAGACATACTAAGTAAGGCTAGAGTTTGATGCCAGAATTTCCAGGCAAGCAGTTGGTTTATAAGCAAGCAGCTTTCTCAGACAATAAGTTTAGTATAGAAAATTCCTGTGTAAACAACATTTATTTATTGGCTGATAGTCTTATCTTTCCGCTCAGGAATGTTGTGGAACAAATACTTAAGTCATGGTGTCGCGGGAGGTACAAATTTTCAGTACAAAGATACAATTCAAAGAGTAAAAATTATTTGTTACAGTAGAAAGTTCTGGGTGACTTCATTCAACCATCTGTATATATTTATTGGTCATCCATTACATGATCCATATTGTGTTAAGTGCGGTCATCAATAAGGACATTTAGATAGATGGGCTATCAGTTTCCTATCATTATAGTTGAGAAAAAAGACACAGGTAAACAAAAAGGTAATCACAGTGTTGTGGTATAATGTGATAAGTGTTTCACGGCATAGGTTAGGCATGATGACTTCATATGGGAAAAACACATAAGCCAGGTGAAGAGGTTTTCCAGAAGTCTTCTTGGAGGAAGTAATGGGTCCAATCAGAATTTAATGGAAGATAAGGAACATCATATAAACAATGACAATATAACACATATGAGGATTGAATTTTGTTGAGGAAAATCTTATAGAAAAGTAAGACTTGACCATAGCCGAGTCAATCGTTTTTAAATTCTAAGGAAAGAGAAACTTCCCTACCCAGAACACTTACATAATTCCACAAGTATAAGACAAATATTTGTGTTTCTCCCAAATTCTTTGCTGTTGAAATCTGAAGCATCAAAGCAATGATTTCAGAGGCTAGGGTTTGGGGCAGGTAATTTGTTCATGATGGTAAAGCCCACCTGGTGGATTAGTGCCCTTATCTGAAGCGATGCCATGCCAGGTACAGTGTCACATGCCTGTAATCCCGGCTACAGGGGAAGCTGAGACAGGATGATAGCAAACTAAAGATCAACCTCAGTGACTTAGCAAGACCCTGTGACAAAATGAAAAAGAAAAATCGCTGGGGTTGTTGATCAGTGGTAGAATATCTATGGGCTTGATCTTCAGTACCAGTAAAGAAGAGGAGAGCCAGAGCTGGAAGGCAGACATCAAAGAATGGTCCTCACCCAGTCTTCTACCTTCATATGTAGATACTGGAAGAGCCCTAACCAGAGCTCAGTGTCCTGGCATATTGAGGTCCTAATTCCAACCTCAGAGCCATAAGAAATAAATAGGTTTTTGTATTGTTTTGTTTTGCTTTAGCCACGCCATAATCTATGAAATTTTTATTATAGAAGACTGAACTATGACATAAATGGCCATATTAAATTAGAAACTAATCTTATTATTTCCAAATGTTACAAAAAGTTACTCTAATATGTTATTACTTCATTTTTACAAGGGGACAATTGATAAATAGAAATGAATATAAATGATACATAAAACAATAAATTCTTTTCACATTTGATTTTGAAATTGAGACTAATGTTTATCCTTAGTTTGAGGTTGATGCTTCTTAGAGGAAATTGGTGGAGGTGTCTGTGTATTACCCTTCAAACTAACCAATATATCTTCTGCATTTTGATGATAGGAAAAATAAAGAAGTTGTGAGACATTTGTAGCAAATCCAGGGCATCGGATTCAGATTCAGGAATATCAGGTATCTTTAAGTCATTTGATTGAATTCATATTAAATCTCTTTCTTCTTCCTCAATTCATTTGAGCTATATTTAAAATGGGTTATAGTTCTTGTGCATTTATGTCAGCATGGAACACATTGAAAGCACACTTTATTATTGTGAAATTTTTCTAATAACTCTTTTAAAAGCTTTTCTGTCTTCCCTGATGTAATTAATAACTTAGTTATATGGAAAACAGAAGAAATTACTTATTTTCAGTCCGAGTCTGTAAGGATATTTCTGATAGAATGGAAAGACATTTATACCATTTACCTTTTTTGCAGTGGGTAGTTAGTTGAAAACTTATTTTTGAACAAAAGTCAATGTTAATGTTTCCAGGCCTTCAATTCAACAAAATTAACATATTCACTTGGGTGTAATACATCTGTTCTTTTTCTAGTCAAGCAATAAATAAACTTCTTGATTGCGTAATTAGACTCCATTTGAGTTTCAATTTTCACTCATTCAAAAACCTTAGTTCCATAAGTGAATAATTAATAATTCTGTCTCAAATTCAACGAAGCACTGGAAGACAGATCATCTCCAAAACCCTGTCTGTGTTGTTTAGAGCATGAATTCCAACTCAGTCTCCTTAAACCTCTACAAAATGAAGATTTTCCATTACAGATGATGATTTTCATAAGAGAAGATGAAGATCCTTTGGGGATCAAGGATAATCTCTTAGATGTGGCTAGACGAGTTATGCTTGGAACTTCGAACATCAAGGGTGTTCAATCCATGCAGAGAATACCAAGATTTTCTTCAGTATATTTTACCCAGTTCTTCCTTTTTTATTCCCCTCCTCTTTGTTTGGCAGAAAATGTGCCACTATATCAAGAGATATGTATGGCCTTTCAAATTTTTAAGAGGAACTCAAAAATTGAAACATTTCTTTGATGCTGTCAACACACTCACAGCAGATGACAAGTAACTGGCTACACTGAGAAATAGCTAAATTTCTACCTGAATGCATGTCGAATCAAAATGGTAGAAACTGTAATCACAGATTAATAAGAATCTGTTCTCAAACATTATGAGAAGCACTGAAGTTTCTAGAGTGGTGTCCCTCATTTCTTTGTGGAATTAATTTTTATTTTTCCTCTCTGTACCCAAAACAACGAAAACATTTAATTATACCTCACCCCTTCAAAGTCTGTTTCATATTTTGTTTCAAATAGTATTAGATAATTTATGAAGAAAATTTTAATAGAAATTCCAGTAAAAATATGGTTTCAGGAAGGTAAGAGGGATGACCAGCAGATGATGGGTGTTTGTCTGAGGTGGGCATTTCAGACTAGATAATAGATTCCTGTGATCTGAAGAGAGTAAACTAAAAGTGCAGTAGAAGAAGCATGCATGAGAAGAAAAAAACAAGGGTCATGGAGTATGGAAACCATACAAGAACTATGAAGGAAGTTATAAAGAGCTTCATTGGCTGAGGGAAATGGAGTGGTAGGAAATTTAAACATTAAAGAGGAGGGGTGAATATGTTTATTACAGGAAGGAAACCAGTCAAGGAACAGAGAGATTTATTGTTAGAGATTTAAGATCTCTATGCTGATGTTAAACATTTGATGAATAGACATGGCTTGAAATAGAAAAGAGTGGGAGAAAAATATAACAAAACAATCCACGAGATTTGAAATAGAGTTAATTTTTTTTTCATTTTTTTTTGTTTTGAAAAGAATACAACCAAACAAAACAAAACAGAGTAAAGTCAATCAAAACATAGCAATGAACATGGTACATGACTTTTAAATAGGGTAAAAAGCAATGGATAAGGGTACCATAATGCCTCTTGTTATCTGCAGTATACCTGCCCGTACCATCAGGGATAAGTAAAATCAAACAAAATACAACAAACTAGAACAGTAGAAACAAAACAAAACATAATAAAACAAAACAAACAAAGCAGAACAATGTAAGCAATACAGAATTTCAAGATATTAGCAAAACAGCATTGGCTACCATAATATCTGTTATCTTCAGAATAGTTGCCTACACCTTCAGACATATTACAATCAAACCACACAGAATAGAGTAAAATCAATTAAATTTAAGATACCATTGAGAGAAAAATCAGAAACATGATGAAATTTTTGAGGCCATATGTTTATTGAAAAATACTTACAACTCATATATACAAATATCAAAATTTTGCACATTAGCCATATCCCATATAGATTGTACATGAATGTATCAGGGGTGATCCAAAAAATTTGTATCACAGTAAAGATCATATTGCCATTAATTTCCCTAAAAATAGTCCACCTTTCTCCAAACTCATTCATCTCATTGCTTTTGCCACCTTCAGACTCAGCTCTGGAAGTCCTCTTTTGTGATTGTGTTTATGAGACGTAATCAAAAGTCAGTGAATGCGGCAGCCTAGGGTCATGCAACTGAAAGCCAGACTTAAGAAAGGACTACAGTGTCACCGCAACCTTCTGATTTACCAGAACTGGCACAGAGTGGCATCTGTGTCTTCCTTTGAAAGGGAAAATGACCAAGAATGGCAAGTTTCTTGAGTAATTAATTCAGGCTATCAAGGCAGCCAAGACAGGACAACTGAATACAGTCACAAAGGAGAACTTTCAATGCTGCCACAGAAAGTGGTAAGAATGATGGAATACATGTGTCCAAAAGGAGGTGGGAGATTTTAAGGTAGATGAACAGCAATTTGTTCTTTCCTGTAAATTTTAAAATTTATATGTATATTCATTTTACATTTTGATCACGCCTCAACATTCACATCAAGTGAAACATGTTTTTGTAATCAAACATTTATCATTTTTTGTGATGAAAGGCTGTATTTCAAAATCTTTGTTTTTCAAAATCCTTTCTCCTGTCTTTTAAAATAGTATATTTCTGTTGCCAATCTGATATTATGAAAAAGAATGCTAGAATTTAGTGATCCTAACTGCAACTTAGTACCTTTTCCCCTTCACTCTCCCCCTCTTTCTGTCCACCCTTGGTAGCCACTATACGGTTCTCAACACCTAAGGAATCGCCTTTTACACATTCCATATATGAATCAGTGAGATTGTGCAGTATTTTTCTTTTTGTGCCTGACTTACTTCTCTTAATATTAAGTATTTCCAGTTCCATTCATGTTGTGACAAATGACAAGATTTCATTCTTTTTAAGGCTCTACACTCTTCCAGTGTCTGTGCGCACCACAGACTTTTTTAGCGATACGTCGGTGCGTGGAAACTTAATTATGTTTCCATTTCTGGACTACTGTGAATAGAGCGGTCATATACTTTACAAAAATTTTTTTGATGGTATGCAAAAGTGTGGATGCTGATAAATAGAACATAGATATTTTTCAATAGGTATATTTGAGTATTTGGAAAATACAAAGTCCTGTATAATGTACAAAATGCAAAAAGTTCCTTAACTGCGCTGACCAACTGAATTATGTACCACAACTGAATTAAGTACCATAACTGAATTATGACCAAGGCATAAAAATTAAACCATATTTTCACAATATGCAGATACAATGTGATTTGATTTAATCCTTGAACAAATCCTTCCACATTATTTTCTATAATTTATCACTGATCTTCAATTATGTACAATAGAAACAGGAAAGTAATTATACCAGTACAAATGTATTGCAAATGAAAAGATCCATTTTTCACCCAACAGTTCAAGGATAAAAAACACTTTCCAAATATTTTTCTCTCTCTTAGTTTAATTAAAAGTGCTACTGTTTTGTTTTGTTTTGTTTTTCGGTCTTCTATTCAGAATAAGCAGAGAAAGTCTTGCTAAGGAGTTTCAGGTGTAGGTCTAGGTTTTTACCATAAGATGGAGATATTAAATGAGCAGGGTTTAACTCATTAACCTCATTCAACTTGATGAAAAACTGACTTTTGAAAATGTAGCATTTAAAATTATGAAAGCATCTGTAAGAAGTTAGATATAACTCTAAAGAAGTATTAAAATATCAATTAAAATTCACATTCTGTGCTGCTTTGGATTATTTTCTGCTGTTCTTCTTGGTAATAATCACGAATTGATATAATTTGGAACTGAAACTTGAACTCAGTCATTCCCAGTTGTTCTATTAGTGCTTGTCTACTTTGCTTGCTCTTCTTGCCAATTCAAGATGTGAGTAAAGCCAGCAAAGTGTCAAAGTCTTCCCGCTAACCAAAGCCTGGCTTAAACTGTGTCTTCTCAGTAATGATCAGAGTCTCCCCATCTGGGAGACAGGAGGAACTTGGCCTTTCTTTGAGCCGCTGCCAGATAATAGATGATGGAATTGATTTAACAGCCTTTTTACACTACTAAAATCATTTAGGTAATATCCTTGACAATTGAACAAAAGTCTCTTTACAAAAGGGCTGTATTTTTAAAGCAAATACACATTTTCAATTCTTATAAAAGATTGTGAGATACTATAATTTAATAAGTTAACGTTAGTAATTTAAACATACAAAATGTTAAATTGAACTAATATTCTTGTGTAGTAAATATATATAGTCAATAAATGTAAATAAATACGGAAAGTGATTCTTTAATGACAATGAGTGATTTTATTTTATGTTTGAAAGTATAGTTTAATCATTAAATTAAATTTAGTTGATCATTTAAATTTCACCATAAAAGGATGCAGAAATTTTTACCAGTCCCACTTTAAAAACAATAACGTAGATTATGAAGATGTCACAGTCAATAAATACCTTTACCATATTTCAAATTGAGGTTAGAATATCTCCACACTTATTCATTTTTCTACACCAAAAATATATAGCCTTCTCCACAGCTATTTTTATTGAAGATGACAAAACTAAATATTATTTCAGCTGTCACTGATTCCCAATTATTGTCACGAAACCAAAAATATACCTTATTATAATCTTTATTTTTGTGTTTAGGATGAAAGCAAGTGTTCTCTGGGCTGCAGGCTTCAAAATCTTCACACGTTGAAAACTAATTTTGAACATGATTCAGGTTTCTGTGTTTTCAGACATTCATGTGGTGAGAGAGCATCATGATATGTTTGAAAGACATTCCATGAAATATTGCTTTGATTTAAACTTTCGAGTTTCAAAATAACAAACTAAAGTTTACAGGTTTCAGTTCTTCCATTAAAAATACAAGAAAAATGCAGTATTTCCAATCAGTACTGTACATTAATGTTTTTCAGGCAGGTTTAGTTCTATTAAAATGTGTTTCATCTTGCTGTTTATATATATGCCTTATTTACTAGTTAAAAATTTTGCATCATGCTGTTTTGGTTACTTTTCTCTCATTGCTGGGACAAAATACCTGATGCCCAAAATAAAGGAAGGAAAGGTTTATTTCTTATAGTCTTTGAAGGTTTCACTCCATACTCAGCTGGCTCCAAGGCAGGGTGAAGTGACTGAGGGGCAGCCATTCATGGTGGCTGCAAGCAGCAAGAGTGAAAAGGCAAAAAAGCAAAACAATCAAGCCTTCTTCCCCCTGTTATGTTGCATGCCAGCTCCACCACTGGGCAGGTGCAGCACTCACACCATTAATCCTAGTGCTAGACAATGAACCTATCACAATACTAGATTCAGCCACGTCCATGACTGCATGAGGCTTGGGGGGCCACCTAGACACAAACCATAACACATGCTAAGCAACAAATATTACATTGGATGGAAGTTTCTCCGTTTCTTGCTCTCTTGTTCTCTTTACCCCCTCTTCTCTCTGGACATTTCTCCCCCTTTACTGTCTTTCTCTCTCTCTTTCTCTTCCCTACTGCAGTTTGACCCTATGCCTGGCACATACAGTGGCACCTCAGTTCATGAACTTAATTCCTCCCAGGTTGCAAACTGAATCAGATGAGAACGGAATCAAATTCAGTGGTTAGTTAGGTTCAATGCTGATGTTATAAGGAAATTTGATTCAGTGCTCATTTAGCTCAGTTGTACCAGAATCATGAAAACAATTAAGTTTGTGAACTAAGGTATCACTGTACTGGCCACATTCTGTCATTCTGTGAAATCCTCTGGTCTTTATTTTATTTTGCTTCATTTTATTTATTTTGGTCTCATAGTCAAACCAGTTTGTATGCCTGCCAAGCTTTAGTTTTTGGAACTGGAGGCGTTCCCCACTTACACACTTACAATAATTTCACTGTTCCTTTGTAGATACAAGTTCCGCTGTATAGCAGTGTGTTTGATTATGATTCTGAATTAAAATATTTCTTAGGAAGTCTAATTAAGAAAGTATTCTTTGTTTAGGTACGTAAGAGCACTGATATTATGCAATTCAAACTGCATCCAGGGGTGAGGCTTCCCAGGATATAGCTTCCTGGACATTCTAGTATGCAGAAACAAATGATGGCAGGGGATATAGCTCAGTGGCATAGTGCCTTCCTGGGAAGCATGAGGTCATGAGTGCAATTCCTGGTACCCCAAAAAAAGAAAGAAACAAGTGATAACAATGCAGAAAGATAGGGTTAGAATGTTATGCTGATTATACAAAGCTCAGATTAGCAGTATTTATGATTCTAAGGATACAACAAGGTTCAACTTGGGCTTTTTTGCAGGTGTAAATATAATTTTGCAGTGGGTATAATGTTTTTCAAATGATGTCATGTTAGTAAATATCCTGACTTCATTTTAGGAAGATGGTCATACAGAGAACATTTACTTTTATGAGAAATGTAAATTAGAAAATTTAATATAATTTATATTAAAATGTAGTGTCATGGATTATTTTCTTTACTAGAAATGGCAAATGATCTTTTATCTGACCAGTAAATATAAATCAATCTTAGAAGGATCATTGCAGATAGATAATGGTGCTGCACATGTAGATCTCTATCTCTGGTTCCGAGACCATCACAGATGTCTCGCCTTCTCTACTTTATGAGCAACAAAACAGTCTCTTTTATTTAAAGCTGATTTCTGGTGTCAACATTCCATATGAATATTTTGAAGGACAAAATCTGGATTTCACTTCTAACATTCCTAAATTAGTCCTTATTTAAACTTATTTCCTAATGAAAATTTATATGTTAATCTTTATTTCAGACTAAAAGCACTCAAATACATTTCACTCTCAAGACCTCTTCCACATTTCCTGCCTCTTTCATTTTTCTGTCAACTACTTCACTCAGAAAGCTGCAGGGTTTTGTTACTGAACTTTCCTTTTAGCTCAGTGTTAGTTTTCAGCTAATGCAATAAAGTATGACGGACTTAGTGGTTTAATGTCGCACTCTATTATCTTACAGCCTAAAGGAGAGAAATCCAGAACAGATCTGACTGTCCCACACACAAGGTCCCATGGAATGGCATGCCTTCCTGGAGGCTTTCACGGGGAATCTCTTTCTTTGCTCTTCCCAGCATCTGGAAGCTGCTGCAGTCTTTGGCATGTGGCACCCTTGCCCATTTTCAAAGCCTGCAAAGGTGGGTTAGATTCTTTCCATGTTGGTATTTCTCAGTTCTCTTCCTTATGCCTCCCTCTTCTTCTCTTAGGTTCTTTACTTTTTTCAGTGGATTGGACCTGGCCTGATATGAGGTGTGTTGCACCTTTACTTCCATCTGTAATGTTATTCTTTTTCTATAATGCATCATATTTTCGTAGGTTCCAGAGACTAAGACATGGACATCTCTTTTAGAGATGGAGAAGACCATGTACTATTCTGCTTATTGCAATCTTTCATCAGCGGGTAACCATCTCTGGATCTCGAGGTCTTATGAAACACTAACGTTTTGTTTTCAAAGCATGTTTTTCATAAGAGCTTGGGATTCATTTTGCCTCCTATTCACTATTTTTTTAATTTTCTTCAACATATAATCTTATTTCCTTACTTAGAAATTAAAAGAATATTTCTAATTGCTGTAACACTAATTAACTCTCTGAATGCTTCTCTTCATGTAAAATTCATGGTGAAATTCTGATCACTAAGGTGATGGTGTCAGGAGGTGTAGGCTTTTGAAGGGTGATCCTGAGAGATGTCCCATTTGGAGGACACTACAAGAAACTGAGAATGTGCAATATAGAATAGGCTTTCGCTAGAATCTAACCATGTCCCCACCCTAATCTCGAACTTCCTGGCTTCTAAAATAATAAGGGATTAGGGACCAAGAGTATAGCTCAGTAAAGCAGCACAATGCTTGCCTGGCAAGTGCAAGGTCCTGAGTTCGATTCCTGGTTCCAAATAAAATAGACTGACAATGAAAAATTTCTCTTTTTTATATAATACCACGGATCATGGCATTTTGTTATAGCAACCCTAATGAAATAAGATAGCCTCATAAAAGTGATTTTTTAAATTTTCTATAGATAAACTATTACTGTTGGAATAAATGAATTTAAGGGACCTCTTTGGTCCCTAAATAATGTGAAACAGCATTATAAAATAAGTAATCACAATTGAGTTAAATTACTAATTCTGAAAATGAAATATTTACTGTCAACTTTGAAAATAACATGTGTATACAGTCATGAGCCCTCTAATGTTGTATTTTTAAAATTAACTTTACTGTTATGCTTTAGATATATAGTGATCACATTCATCCTAGGGAAGTTATAGCCGTATACAATATAAGTTGATTCTTCTTTTTCCCACAGTCCTCTCCTCTCCCTTCAACCCCTCTTCCCTTCCTT
The DNA here is from genome assembly GCA_004365215.1 of Cuniculus paca. Classification (NCBI taxonomy): domain Eukaryota; kingdom Metazoa; phylum Chordata; class Mammalia; order Rodentia; family Cuniculidae; genus Cuniculus; species Cuniculus paca. The sequence goes on from RJWT010000153.1 coordinate 60,974, forward strand.
ATTTGCACAAGCTTCTGATGTATTTGCCAGCAAGACTGCATGTTCCACACTGTCTCCTGACGTGTGGCCTAGTGACATCCCAGCCATCTGATCTTGTCCTGAGACAGTGATGGCGAACCTTCAGCATGCATGCTGCCGCAGGGGTAAAGAGCCGTCCCGCTGACACATGAGCCCAGTCGTCCTAACCAAGGTTTGACAAATTATCAGCATGCGCACGATAGCAAAGTTCACATTAATTATGGAAACCATGCCAAATGCAAACTTTTACCTTTCAATAAATATAAAAAGCTGTTCGTATCATCGAAAGTTCTGTTATTATGTTTTACTTTTAAAACAAAAGATGTTAATGCATGAGTTGTTTTTTCTAAACTAAAATCTCAGTATTCAGGTTTAATTGTGATGTTGTCACTTCGCGATAAATAAATGGGTTTTGGGCTGCCATTGGGACATTTATCTCTGAAAAGTTTGCCATCAATTTCCTAGTACATATTATGAAGTTCACACAACATTTAAATTTCCTAGTGCAACATTTCTCGGTATGAACCATCATCACGAAGTAAATGACTGTACCTGAAACTTGATTTGAATAAAGTAATTTCTCCTCAATCATATATAACCTTGAAATAACATCCATGAATGACTCTCTTAAACCAAAGTAAGAACAAAAGATAATGTTATCTTTACTGCGGCAGGTATAATCTTGAGTATTCTGGTGATACTGGAGGAAAGAATTGTTTAAATACATATTTCAAAATTTTCTTTAAAAATAATCCTACATTAGCTACATGTATTATAGTTCACAATATTACTTAAAATCAAAGATCAGATTACTACGAATAACCTTTTTCTGGATGTTGTAGTTAAAGTGATAATTTAGCTGCTACCATGAAAAACACCCAATTATTACAAAATACTGACTGCCTGGGAGGCAGTAATATGACAGAAATTAAGAACTACACTTAACAAACCTTTAACAAAATTATTTTTAAGTCCCCACAAGCAGAAACATATCCAGAACATTCTCTAACCTAAAATATTTTAACAGCAATAAAACTTTTTCTGGATTTTAGTAATTTTTTAAAATTTTATTTTATTTATTTAATTACTTTATTTATTTTTGTCTTTTCAAGACAGGGTTTCACTGTGCTGTTTAGGTTGGCCTTGAACTCACTTTGTAGTCCAAGCTGGCCTTGAACTCAAAGGGAGCCTCCTGCCTCAGCCTCCTGAGTGATGGCATTACAGGCATGCACCATCTATAATGGTTTGTAATATTAAGTAATTTGTCCTCTAAATACTTTTGACATTAAGTTATTTTCAATTAAAAATGATGACATTGTTGGAGGGCTACTTCTTTAACTATCTCATGGTTACTAATGTTACTAACATTCATAATATTTCCTAAAACTAAAGTAGTTTAGACAGTGTTTTCATGGCATCATAATGGAAATGCAGTTACATTTCTGGAATGATTTTTTTATCAGATATCATAGAAAAATTTCATTTTGTGTTTGAGGGCTATCTCCTCAAACTGGAGGCAATTATTTTAAATACTATATGTTTTAGGTGATGAGTAATAATTATGTTCATTTTAAAGATGGAGAAATAAACTTTTTTATTTTCCATTTAAAATTACATAACAGAAATTGTCTTCCTCAAAAACAATGATAACAAGCGGGGCCTGGTGGCGCTCGCCTGTAATCCCAGCACTTGGGAGGCTGAGACAGGAGGATTGTTGTGAGTTTGAGACCAGCCTGGGCTACAAAGTGAGCTCAAGGCCAGCCATAATGGAATAGTGAGACCCTGTCTCAAAAAGACAAGGGCCAGGGATTTAGCTCAGCAGACTAAGCGCCTGCCTGGAAATTGCAAGGTCGTGAGTGCAATCTGTGGTGCCAGAAAAAAAAAAATGATAACAAAATACTGTTTTATGGTAAATTAAATGGGCCCTTATATAGGAATATATTTTTAAATTGTTTCCAACAAAATTTCTAATTCACTTCAGCTAGTGTCAATGTCATCAATATTTCTTGGGCAATAGCTACTAAAAGTTATTTACGTCATCAAGTTGGCTTAGACTAGAATTACTACACTGAATGATTTTCAGGATTGAAACTGAATTGTATGATCTATGGTTATAAAATTCTGTCCTAGGTATTATTTCTAATTTTTAAGGTAATTGTGACATCCTGTGAGTCATGTGGAGAAACAAACACAACACACAAATATACAGCTTTCTGGAACACAGTGGAAGCCTTGATTTTCTCAGGTCAACAATACTGCTACTTCCCTACAAGTTGACCATGTTCCTTGTTCAAAAATATTACTGGGATTTTGGGAAATGAACTTTTATTCTTTAAATTTAAAGATTGCTTTTGGGAGAATCCCTCAAAGGAGACTAGCTGGATACAATGGAATTTCTATATTTAGCTTTTTGAGTAATCTTCTTCATACTGGTTTCCCTAGTGGGTGTATCACCAACAATGGCCCCATAGCCTTGCTAGCATTTGTTATTGTTGGATTTCTTGATGGTAGCCATCTTTTCCGGAGTGAGATAGAATCTTGGTGTTGTTTTAATTTGCATTTCTCAAATGGCCAGTGATGTTAAACATTTCTGCGTTTATTTATTGGCCATTTGTATTTCTTCAACCAAGAAGTGTCTATTCATCTCAGATGCCCATTTTATGATTAGGTCTTTAAATACAGGAAGTCAAATGTTGTGAGTTTTTTTTGTATTCTAAATATTGGTCTATTGAGGAGTAGCTAGCAAAAAATTTTCCCATTATGTAGGTTGTGTCTTCACTGTTAGTGATTTCTTCTGCTCTACAGAAGCTTTCTAATTTGATGTGATTCCATTTACTGATTCTTGGTATTATTTCTTGTGCAATCAGGATTTTGATCAGAAAGTCTATCCCTGTACCTGTGTCTTCAAGAGTTTTATGTATTTTGTCTTTCAGCTGATTAAGTATTTCTGTTCTAATGTTTACATCTTTGATGCATTTTGATTTTAGCTTAGTGCATGTTGAGAAATACGGGTCTAGGTTCAGCATTCAGCATGTGGATAGATAGTTCTCTTAGGGCCATTTGTTGAAGTTGTCTTCCCTCCAGCGAAGTTTTTTGGGCCCTTTGTCAAAGGAAGCACAACCAAGGGTGCCAAGAGTTGTCTCTGTTTCTTCTCTCTGTTCCATCGATCTACACATCTGGTTTTGTATTGTATTGTATTGTTTTGTTTTTCCCAATAACCTGCTGTTTTTAACCTTGTAGCTTTATAGCAGAGCTGGAAGTCCAGGATTTTGAAGCTTCTTAACTTGCCCTTGCTGCCCAGAATTGTTTTTACTATTCTAGGTCTTTTTTGGTTTCACATGAATTTTAGGATTGCTTGCTTCATAAGGAATGCTATTGGTGTTATGATTGGGACTGCATTAAATTTATATAACAGTTTTTGAAGTCTGACCATTTTGAATATATCAGTTTTGCCTCTCCAAGAACAGGGAATGTCTTTCCATTTCCTGATGTCTTCTTGAATCTTTTCAGAGTAATATAGTTTTCACTGCAGAAGTCTTTCACATCTTTGGTTAGGTTAATTCCTCTGTATTTCATTTTTCTTGATGCTATTGTAAAGGGTACTGTTTCCCTAATTTCTCTCTTAGTGAATTTATTATTTGTATAGTAAATACAAATGCTATGATTTTTGAATGTTGACTTTGTATCTCACTATCCTACCAAATTTGGATTTTAGTTCTAGGAGTATTTTGGGGCGATTTTAGGGGCCTTCTATATAAAGAAATGAGAGGACTCATTCAACATTTTAAAAAATTATTTGCTGTCCATAAGGTCATATTTGTTAGACTACAAAGTATGAAATACTATCCAAAAATTAGCATAATACTTAAGACATATCATCAATTAATTTGTTATTTGCAAGTTTATTTATAAGGTACAGAATGAGAATAAAAACAAGAATTTTGGAACTTTTAGAAGCACTAAAGTGACATTTTTACATTAAAACAGTCACAATCAAAGTATTATCTATGATCAATCAGTATGTATATGTAAAAATGGTATACTCTATTTACTTTATGTCTATTAATTCTGACAACCAATGCATATGTTTGCTATGTGTAAATTGTTTTTTAAAAGTCATAGAATATGTGATTAGTATTCAAACTGTAATAATGTGTTCATCAGTCATTGATAAATGCCTGTATGCTATTTTGGTAATTGTTGGTTACAGCTTAACAAAAACAAAATTATTATTTTTTAAAAAGGTGAAACAGAACTGTCAAAGAATGCAAATATTAAATAGGATGTGTCCTAAAGGTGTCCAAGGATTGTCCATCATTTCGGACTAAAAACAGCACACAAAGTCCATGAGGACTCAAATACTAAGTAGGTGACATTTTTCAAATAAAAATGAGAGCCCTGACACCTGGATGAAACCAAGTAAGAACAGTTTAAAACAAAGGACAAGAAACAGACAAGTAAACAGGAAAAATCTGGTAAAAAGTGAACAGCAAAATTATAGTTGCCAGAAAATAGAGATGTTATGGCAGATACATGTGCGCTGTAATTATGATCTGACCAAAATAGAAATATTCCCAATATACAAAAATAAGAGACATTTATGTCACAGCTTGTCAGATCAAATCAGCATTTCCAAAAAAAATAGCAAAAAGGTGTTTGAAAGTTTCTTTTTAAATTTCTTATTTGTGAATATAATTCAGTATATTTAAACAGATCTTTTAAAGCTAGGAGAGCAATTATGCATTGGAAAAAGGGGTCATATTAAAAATGATTGGAAATGGACTAATACCACACCCACAGTTAAGGGAACATGTTGCTATTTTAGAGGCCTGAGGCAAGAGCATTGCTATTTTAGACTCTACAAAAGGCAAAAGTGAGGTCACAGTACAGAAAAAAAATGAAAAGGCAAACTGTGTGATACCTGCATTTTCACTGTCATGGGACAGTAAGCAGGACAGCCGTCAGCTACGGCAGGGGAACTAATCAAACATGTGCATCTGATTAATTTTGATGTGTTAGAGGGGATTTGACCTCCTGAGAAGTCATGAATTCCATAATGAGAGCCAAAATGGAACAAATATAGCTACAGCCCTGAGAATGTTTGCTATGAAAATGCTTTCCCTACAGAAAAGTATCTTTTTTGTTACATTTTGGCACCTATTTAAAAATCACAGAACTGATAGACACCATTCTGCAAAGCATCTCTCACACAACCCAAGAGATATTCTGTCATTAAAAATAAAATACCAATTGAATGATCAATATATTTCTTGCCTTTCATAATTTACAGAAAGATGTTTGTTAATAGAGTATCACATCATATGCAAGACAGGAATAGCTCATGATGAATATTTGCTTGTATTTCTTATCAGAGAGCCAAATTTTCTAGCCTTTCCCATTTCTAATTACAGTTGTTTGGAGGGAGAAGGCATTCTCCCTCTCAGAACTATAGTTACTCTCAGAACTATTATGTTCATACACTACTGACCAATCTGAGATGGTTTAAATTACTATACTTTAGTAAGAAATATATTAACAACACATTTAGGAATAGAAGTTAAACTTGACTAAAAAGATTTGATTTCCAAACATCAAATAATTTTTAAAAGGAATTCCTCAGGATACATCAGTTATATAAAGTTTCAATAAATACAAGAGGGAAAAATGATAGTTTCCATCTTTTGGTTGTCTATCTATGTAATGTACCTAGAATTATTTTATATATAATTTAGCAATATATATGCTAATATTTCATTTCATAAACTCTTCACATGAATATTTGACACTGCCTTTTTATTACTATTGTTAACTTTTACAACATGAAATATTTTTTCAAAAGCATATAATTTTTAGTGCCATCTAAGTATCTTCAGAAACTGCATATTATATCTGGAAATGATATTCATATTATTTGCATATTATTTGGAGAGTATTATTTTTAAAGTTCTATCTCCAAGTTTGTATTTGCGACTACTATTACTTCATCACTTGCAATGATGAGTTGTTACCCACAGGTATAAAGTTAGTATTGACTAAATATATGAAGTTTTTGTTTGTTTTAAACTGATTCCATGGAGTTATGGATACCACCATCTAAATTATTAAGATTTTTCAGGACAAAATAGCTTATTAAAAATAAAGAAATAGGTAATCATGTAAAAGGAGAGAACTAGTAAAATTAAATTATGTAAGATGTTCTTGGTTCCTCAGGGAAATTTGTTTACCTGCAGCTTCTACAGGCAGGTCTGGAAGACCTGACACATTTTTAAAAGTGTTGTGTTTCCTTAATTTGTCAACACTGCTCACCAAGCATTTCTATCGCTACCCACCACCAGGAATACTGAGTCCCACACCTGACCGTCAGGCTGTGCCTACAGCTGTATAAGGAAGACCATATCACGTCCTTGGGGACATGTCAGTAGTAAACACGACATCTTTTTTTCCTGAGTCAAAACACTAACTTAAGTTTTTACACAATTTTTACAGGCTTGAGTTTGGCCATGAAGCTATCCACTTAATGTGGAAAACAGATGGAACAGGAGGACCCCTTTTTCAAGCTACTATGAGTCAGCCTCAATTTTCATGTTTAGTATGTTGCCTTAGAGGTGCTAATGTCGAAACTAGAAAGGAGAGGGTTAAGAAAAATAAGTTAGCTGCAGGCTTCAATGTATTTGCTGAAGTCGTTAAAGGATCAAAATCCTGTTATTCTGCTGGATTTCACCTAACCATTGATGAGATTCTAGTAGTATCTCAAGGAAGTTACAGTTTTAGAATGTTTATGACCAACAACCCAGCTAAATATGGCATAAAAGTGCAGATTTCAGCTGTCACTGAAACTCATTATATGCTAAATATGGAAATACATGCTGGTGCTGAAGACAACTAATCTGACCAAACTCAGCTTATCAAATCCTACAAGAGCTGTTCTGAGGCTTGTGGAACGTACTGAAGGTTCTAAAAGAAATATTACCAGTGACAGTTGGTATAGCTCAGTGGAACTTCTTGATAAATTTAAAAAGAAAGCATTGACATATGTAAGAACTTTGAAAAAAGAATAAGAGGGTTATCCACCTGAGTTTTTACCAAATAGAAAATGAACTGTTTACTTGTCAGTATTTGGAATTTTCATCTATTAGCTCATTAGTTTCATATGTACCAAAAAAATGGAAAAGTATCATATTAATACCAAGTATCCACCACAGTAATTCTGTTGACAAAACAACCAAAAAACCTGAAATTATTCACTTTTATAATGAAACAAAATCTGGAATTGACACTTTAGGTGGAAAATGGGCATTATATTTGAAATCCAGTAAAACCAACTGTTGGCCAATGGCGATTTTTTATGCTGTTTTAAATGTTGCAACTATTAACTCTCACATGTTGTGCCATTTGGCACTCTGACATGAAATAACAAAACATTTTGATTTTAATAAAATGCTTGAAGAAAATTTATATTCCAGGATACCTAGAAGGGCTGGAAATACAGTTCAGTGGTATAGCACCTGCCTGGCAAGTGCAAGGTTCTCAGTTCAATGGCCGGTACCAAATAAATAAATAAATACCAACAAAAACAGAATATCTGCAAAGAAGTGCCCATAAAATATGAAAACTTATATCACGAATTTTGGAATTGGAGACAATCACATTTTTTCACATAAGTTAAGTGTTCTTTGTGGTCTGAGGCAAAGTTATGAAGAAATTGGTAACTCTGGGTCCCAGTGGAAATACTAGAGTTGTGTTAAGGCTTCAGGCCACATTCCCAGTAATGAGAGAGTGAAAAGTAATACCCGGTGATGGGGACAGGCTCAGTGTCTTCTACACAGCGCCCAGCAATATTGACCAAGGGTGGAGATTTTACAAGTTGAGCGCTGTTTCTTGCCAAAAGGGACAGGCTGGGTGCCCAGAAAAGGGTATGTTAGATGTGCTCTATAGTAGATGCATTGTAAATATGTGTCTAATACAATTTTTCAATTGACTTAAGTACTCCATTTTCAACCTATTATGCAACCTGTCTATGTAGGAGCAATGACCATTCGGTTGAAGTAGACACATAGTGACTGATATCAGTGCTATTATGATTTTTGAGAGATTTTTTGACAGAAACTAAACATGATAAGTCTAAGGAAATTTTGCTAAAGAAATATACTAAAATACAGTAAAATTTTACTAAAGATATACAGTAAAATATAGCAAAAATTCAATAGATGGAATTAAAGGCTGGTATGAGGAAGCCAAAAAAAGAATGCAAAAACTGTAGTAGATACTAGGAAAGATTGATTACAAGGTCAAATGGTAAGCATGATGCATCATGCAAGAAATATTAGGCAAAGCCCGCCCTCAGAAAGTGCACATAATGCTGAGCGAATAGCGAAAATGCCAACAGATGAAATGAGCAGACAACCTTGAAGATATGGTTACTGAGAATTTTTATAACCCATGAAATAAAGCATAGATTTTTAAAATAAACTACAAATCCTCTCTCCTTGTGTCTACCTATCTCATTATAGTGCGACTTCTATAAAACACATGAAAAAAAATTTTACTATCTGAGGAAATGCCTAAAATGTCTTTACAGCTGGATTCTGAACAGGAAAATTGAAATGGAAAACAATAGAATAATATCTTTAAAATATTACTATGTTCTCTGAAAATATCCCTTAAAACTAAGAGGTTTTGTGGAAAACTAAATATGTTAGCAAGCTTGAACTTGCCATTGTTCACCAATAGGAAAGAAAATTACACTAAATGGAACTGAATTCTGTAATGATCGGTAAGAAAATATATGCTTGTTTCATAGATTCTGAGGTAGTTAGTAAATACTGGTTTCTAAAAGTCCAAATATCTCTCTATTAAGGCACCCAGTAAAGGAATAAAATATAATGTAAATGAAAGTAGAGTTAACTATATAAACAACTTTGCCATAACAATTACAAAATATACATCGAAAAAAAATTTTTAAAGCCAATTATATTATTCATTCCCAAAGTAGAAATAGGATAACTGTTCTAACAAAAGGAATAAAAAAGTTTGCTAAAGAAATTTTAAAAATTAATGCATTAATATTTGTCTTATGTGCATGAAAATCTATTCAGCATACTGTTCACTTGAGAAAGGAAAATTAAAATGATAGAGATTCCATCTTATTTCAAATAGAAATATATATATATGAATATATATCAGTAAATAATAAATATAATAAGTTTAAGTATAATAAATTTGAATATAATAAATACATATAAATATAAAGTATTATAAAATAAATGAATCTAATGCTGGAAAAATAAGAGCATAGAGGAAAGAGGAGAAACAAGTGAATTGAAATGTGTCATACACATGTAATAATTCCTACCATAACTGTAATCATCATGTACTGAAAACATGTATTAATAAAAGTCGAAACAAAACAAAAAATATATGGAAAGAAACATTTTATGGAAACATTAACTACAATTTGTCTACCCAGTTTACAAAGCACTGACATTTATGTTAGAAAAAGCTATAAGGTTTAAATTACAATTCCAAAACTAAGCGGTTCATGTGTTTACTACATGAACCTGTAAAGTTCACACAGGAAAGAGAGCTCTGGAACGTTTTATCTTGTCAGTTTGAGGGCTTTCCTCAACAGAGACACTCTGATTAGACATCACCTACCCGAGTTATTCCAAAAGCATTGAAACCAGGAAACAAAGTATCTCAAATATCTCTGTCACTAATAAATAGGCACAAAGATTGCCTCTATTATTCTATTTATACAAAGCTCAAAAGCAGGCAAAATAAAATGCATGTTCACAGTGTAAACCATATGTGTGTTCACAGTGTGATAAGTTACTGAGTTCTACTTTTAAGCTTTTTTTTTCTTTTTATGTGTTTCATATTTCAAAAGAGCTATTTCAAGCATAACATAAAAAAAGGCAAAAAAAAAATGACGAGAAATACCGATGGGTCCCATTTACTGTGAAAGGAAGAATAGAAAGAGAGATTTAGCACAAGTGAAAGATTTTATTTTGAATAGGATAGTTTTTCTTTTTCTTTTGTCTGTGTGGATATCTATTTTTAATAGGAATCTTTTAGTTCTGTCCAGCAGACACAAAGCCTAGGTAGCTGATTCATAGAGTAAATATTTTGGTCACCACGTGAAATCTAGAGCATTCCACCTTTCCCTTCTACTAGACGTCAGATGCTTTTACTCCACTCTTACAGCATTGCCTTTCACCCTGTCCATCAGCCCCCACTGTGTCCTTTATCTCTGCAGTGACTCCCCACAGGGACAACTTTCAAAGGATCCGAAGCACATAATATTTATAGCATCAATTTTTATAGGAGAAAAGGGAATCTGTTCTAAAATAGAGGCTTCGCTGAAATATATTCTAATTCACTTACTTGGGTGACGTGGTTTCTCTTTTTTCCAACCCGTGTAGAGCACATGGGGTGAGGAAGAATTGACTGTCTATTCGAAAGAGCCTGGACAGATAAATGCATCTCATCGGTCGCAGTTCCCATCTAGCTACCTTTCTTAACCTGATTCTTATGTAATCAACCAAGTTCCTTGAAAGACTTGATACTACCCGGAAATATTTTCTTGGTTTCTGCTCTCTCTTCATTCTGTGTCATCTTTCCTGTGTCTTACTCATGACTTCAGAGAAAACATACCAAATCAGTCAGTGGCTCCCTGGAAATAAATTAAAAACAGATTTTATTGTTTATGTTGACTATTTTATTCTTCACTTTACTAAATAAAAAAATTATATGATCTTCTTTATATTTATTCCTATTCATCCTCATATCACTCATTAACACTGGTTAAAAAAAATAATTATCATCTACCTAATTCATTCAAACATTTCACCCCTGACATCTAATTAGAGATTAGAAGCCCCTGTGTTTGGAATTACAGTACTGCTCATAGGTTATTAATCAGTATCTCTTGGACTTATCTTTGAAATCCAGGTCAGGTGTGTCCGCTGAATGGTGGTAAGCAAATAGCTTCTGAAAACCTTTGGCACACCCTTAGTATAATATGTACATGCCTTATGTAGATTTTTTTCTATCTTTTGTTTGCACACAAACTACTTTATCCAAAGATCTTTACATTTTTATGCCAGTACCTGGGAGGAGTAGATACTCAATAGCAAGGAAAGAAGATGGCAGGTTCAGAATGTGTCCTGGGTTGACATGTCCAATTTCAACTCTAAAATAAGAAGCTCATTCATCTACTGATAAGTAAGACTGTGTAAGTGGGATGGAGTGCCCAGAAAGAATTAAGACTTTCAAAGGGTTGATAAGGGACAAAATGTATTCTCAGTAGGTGTGGGCAGCACTTCTCAAGTTTCTAATTCCTGGGTCCTAATAAATCTTCACAGTGTTTTGGCCTCTTTCCTGGATGCTCATCACTCTAAGTAGAAATGACAGGGCCAAGAGCTGAAATGATCAGAGTTAAAGTGTTAAGCGGAGGAAATAGTTGAGATGTGCCCTTGTGGCACTGCTAAATCAAGCTAGACCTCCGTGTTCCTACAAGAGTTCACTCTGTGTTTGTGTTAATGATCTTTCTGGGAACATAAATATCCTTCCAAGTGGTGTCATCTCTTTATTTATCCCGTTAGTATTCAATTCTTATTAAAAATCATCTTTTTCATTTTATTATAGTTCTACCCAGTATTTAAATCCATCTCAAAGATTACTTTCTTTATAGCAGTTTTTCTAAGATGTTAAAATTTTCAGTAATTTTGGCGTCTGAAAACTCATTGGGTTTGTACATTTTTGTTACTTTCTTTATTTTGTGTTATGTTGATTTTTCTTATTCTTAGCTTCCTGTAATAGTACTTGCTTATTCAATAGGATGTTGGTGTTTTAATTCTTCTCATATTTGGATTTGCGACAGTGTTTAAAACATTTCATTCATGTCATACACTGTTTATTGTGAAGGTGGATTTATTTTCCATTTCATTGGATGTATTTAAAGGTTTCAATTAAGATGTTTTATTAACACAGCTTTCCTTTTTTTGTGCATCCATTATATTACAGAATGAGACATTTCCTAAGCTATAGTGAATGCTTAAATTAAAATTAAATTATTACATGTTGCCTATCACTCCCCTCACAATAATCAGATAAAAGTTAATCTGCATTATTATAACTTGCTCCTTTGTTCTTGATGATTATAATTAAATTTTAGGAGGAGTAGAGAAATAATCTGACATTATTGGTAAAAGCCAAGTCTGCTCAAGCTTGGAATTCTCTTGCCTCACTTTACCAGACTGCTGTGATTATAGGTGTGTTCCACCGCTGCTGGCTTTATCTTTTTTGATTTTTTCTTTTCTTTTTTTTTATATCTTTTTTTGAGACAGGGTCTCATTATGCAGTTCAGGCTGGACTGGAACTCACTTTGTAGCCCAGGTTGGTCTCAAACTCACAACATCCTCCTGCCTCAGCCTCCTGAGTGCTGGTATTACAGGTGTGCATCACCACACCTGACTTCATTTATCTTTTTTTAGACTTTTTTTTGGATTTTTGAGACAGGATTTCACTATCTATTCCACACTGACCTTGAAGTCATGTGTAGACCAAGCTGTTATTTTATGTGAGTATAATGTTATGACATATTTAACCATGTGTCCAAGAACATTCAGTTATTATTTTTATATGATTAAATAATAAATGTATAGTTTATGTAACATTCTTTTACAGAAATTTCAAAAGTTTAAAATATTTTCTATGGAAATACCAATGGCACTTTTATCAAGGAAAATTAGTTATATTGCATTTCATCATAATTTTTCTGATTACTAATAGTTTTAACTCTAAGATGTCATGAATAAGTGTAGTAAGTTTTTCATCTTAAGACAATAAATATGCTGCAGCCTTTTAAAATTTAAAGAGAATTTCAGAGTTTATCTAATTTCAAATTGTAAGAAAATTAAATTTATGCTTTATAGGATTATGTGCATGTTGACTGGAACTAGTAAAGCAATGTATTTGTTAAATTTCCTTAGATTTCATCAAGAAAGTTGAAGCAGATGATTGAATAACAAAAAGAAGTTACTGCATGTGAAGAGAAGGGTTGTTTCCTTTCTGCTTTTTTATACTATCTTTGCACTGATTTTCAGCATTACTCACCTACCAGTTTAAAGATGTCTTGCATTCTAACCACCACAAGTAGGCACAGCAGCATGCAGCAACAGTGTTCTGCTTGGAATGTATTTACATTTTTTTAATTTATCAATGTGATTCCAGAATTAATAACATTCAGTATTTCATTAAAAATGCAACCCAGATAAGTCAACTTCGGAAGCTACACATATATTCATTACATTTTTGTAGGTCATTTATTTAAATATTCTCCTTATATATAGAGAAAATATTCAAATAAGTGTTTAAATAATTGTGTGATGTATAAAACGGTGGACATGAAAAAGGAAAGATAATCATCTTTGAGCATGGAAGACTTGGAGCATTTTCTCTGTTCTTTGAGTCTTTCAGCAACCTGTAAATCAGACCTTATGGGTCTAAGTTCATTGACTATAAAGAGATAAATCAAGGATTCAGATCATTGAATCTGTCTCCTCCATGTAGAGAGAAAGGCTATTTCTAGCATACCCTTCAGTGAACATTTAGTTTTTCCTCCTGGGAGATACTTTGCTCTCTGTGAGGAATCCAAACTCTAATCCAGTATTTCTCACAGCAAAATTTGTTCTTATTACTTGACCTTAATTATACTCTCCTAAATTTCTTCAATTATCTGTAATTGCACTTCCTGTATAAACAGAAAGGGGCTGCTTGTTTTATTGAAATTCTCTTGCAAAGTTTGTTTCTTCTTTATGTGAACAAGAAACAAACATGCAAAATAATTCTGCATTTATTCAACTTTAAAGTAATTTCTTTTAAAATTTATTTCAGATTTTTAAATATGTTCTAATTGTGTAATATGCATGTAAAATTGTACAGCATCCCTTCTGTAAAACTTTATTTCTACATTATTAATCTTATTTTTCTTTCTCTAGTTTCATTTCTACTAATGTAAAAAGTTTTGAATGCCTCAATTGAAGTTAAAAAATCAAAATAATTTTTATTTTAACAAATAAGTGTACTCATTTTTCTACCATATCCTATACATTAAGATTTTTCTGCTCATTACATGTATTAGAGCATCTACTGTGATTTAGAATTTGCAGTGTGAGTCTATATTTTTTGCTTGCAGAGTATTCCAAAATATCTGAGTGGTTTTGGGGGCAACATATTTTGGTTCTGTTCACCTGGCTATAAAAGTTTTTTTCTTTATACATTTATATTCTATTTGTATATAGTTATACATTTTTTCTTTATATATTTATATTTACATATTTATATTTATATAAATTCTAAGTTCAATTCTCTTTCAAACATTTTTATTAATACATGTTTGCAGTACTTAATAATTCCAATTCAAGCTAAATTCTTTTAAGAATTGATTCTCAATTTAAGACTACAAATACTAAATACAGTATTTGCATTATTAAATAGTTTTTCAGTGTTCACATGAACGTTTTTTAGGTTACACGGAAGACATGTTTATATTTTTTAGAGCTGGAAATGTTGCTCATTTGTTGAATTTTGCTTAGGATGCACAGGGCCCTGGGTTCCATCCCCCACATCACCAAAACAAGTGAATCTGTTTCATGTTTTAATGTGTGAGTTTAAAAAAAAATCAGTGTTGTCATCAATTCTCAATGAAAATTTCTTGGTGGAACTGCTTAAACTTAGTTCTCAGCTACCCTTATTTATTCTCTTCTCATATTTTAAAGTGACTTTATCCACCACCACGCTTACAACTATTTCTAGGTAGCAGTCTTCTGTATATTTTTTATTTCAAATATTACATGTTGACATTATATGTTACGTACAAATTTCATTTCAGGTTAGTAAATTCTTCATTATGTTAGTTCTCTTTCTTTATCATTTGGTTTCTTTTAACCAGCAAAAAAGAATTGGATAGATTGCATTGATTATATCTTAGGTTTAACCATCGGATGTGATAGAAATTTAAAGCAGTCCCAATCTTGGAACAGAGTTTCAGAGATTTCTATTCTTATATTTACCATTATATGCAACAGTAAATCAGAAAGGTGTAGTCTGTTAGCACATCTACCCTGATTGTTACCTTGAAGACAGGATAAGCAGAAACTGGAAATTTTTTTTAACCCTACTTCAAATGCATATTTTCAGACAGTAGTCCATATTAGGACTCTAAATACTTATACTTTTAATTCACTCTGAGTCTATCCATAGAATAAATGTAATAGCATGCCAAAATTTTCCCTTTACAATCTGTTCTCAATTTTTTTCCAGATGTCTGACTGCTGTGTACATCTACCTCATATTCTGGTGGCACTGGATTAGTTGACAGTCTTCAAATAGCGACACAATTTTAAATGCTCCCATTCTGCAGTGCCACTTTCTTTTGGAATGTCTTTCACTACTTTCTTCAACTGGAGAAACAATTTTATTTTAGATAGTTTAAATGTTAATGAAATGAAAATCCAAGTTCTTATGGGAGTTAGAAAATATAAACACACAGAAGACACAAGCAAAATGTGGATATTGGGTATTAATTATGAAATTTTACATACAGAAGACTAAAATGTGATCTTATTTGAGTTTAAATTCTCAGAGGTCATTTGCTAAAAGTGATTTTGAAATGATGAATATACTTAATACAATTAAAATTATTTTAATCTGTCATACATATGCATGAAAAACTGCTGCAAGTTTGGGGAAATCAAGGAATAGGTAGGAAAATTTAAAAGCTATTAAGGGTGATATGAGGAAAACAGCATATATCATGCCTATATGCCATGAATCTGGGTGCCTTTATGTTGTCATTTTGTCTCACAGCAGTATGTTTTCACTTACTCATAAAATTATTTTCTTCAACTCTTGTCACAGAAATTAAAAATAAAAAAGTGTTCTCTGAAAAGTGCATCTAAATGCTACCCTTTCTGGGGAAATTTTTCTGGGGAATTTTGTCAAAACTACTCTTTCTCCAACTTGCTGTTCCTTATATTAGATCAAAGCTGGTTTTCTGGTAATGAAGGGTTATATTTTCCACTTTAAACTTCATAAGAAAAGAACTTTTCATTCACTCATATGTTCACAATGTAATCAATAAATATTTGTTTAGTAGAGGCCAGATAAATATGTGAAGTTCTGTAGTGGATTGAATTCCAGAATGTAAACACAAGGGAAAGATTTTGTTTGTTTTCTGTTTGTTTTTATCAGTACCATGACTCCTACATTTTCCAGGCATGAAGAAATTGCCAGCATTTACAAATTGCTGTGGTTGAAACAAATTTGAAGAGTCAGTCATTGTGATTTTGTTCTCAAAATCTCCTACATGGCAAATCTCACATCCAATCAGAGAAGCATAATGCCTCAAGTAAGAGATTATATAGAAAAATAAAATGTAGAATTTTTTTAAAAAAATGTGTGGATTCCTGAATTCTATATTTTAATACTATCAACCTCAATAAAAGGATAAAAGTACTATATAACTAGAAAATGATTATATAAAAACACATGTAAAACTTAATAAACTAACATACCATTAAACTACATTACCAACACAAGAAACAAAATCCCAATGCCAGAGGAGAAAGACAAACAGGGAATGGAAAGATCTTCCATTTGGTAGACTTGCGGAGGAGGATACAGGACCTGAAGGACTTTAGGGTAGACTTTCTTTTACCTCTATATCTGTCAGTTCCACTGTAGCTGAGTCCTGGGCGCTATGTGGTAGCAGTGTAGCATACACAAGCCTTCCACGTTAACGTCTGTAGGAGCCTATTTAAGAAGTTGAACCTGTCAGTGTTTTGCATGATCACCTTCAACAATAAGGTACTCACATCATCTTTACTTTCAAATGAGCAAATATCCTTACGAGAATGGAGACTATATATACAAATAGGATGACGGCGTATTTTTTGGTTGTTTTGTTTTGTTTTGCTTGTTTTGTTGCTGTTTTTACTTTTGGGAAAATGGGATAGCATAAAAATAAATTTATTAGGTATTCTATTTCACATAGAATAGATGTGTCAACAGATAAAACTCCATGTTGTCCCCTGTATTATGAAAGAAGTAAAAGAAAGCATGAATAAAATTGACTCAATGTGTAAACCTATACAAGCATATCCAGATTTTATATGTGTCTATGTGTCACTTTTTGTTTGAAGGTATCAGTGTACCTAAGAACAGAAAAACATACAATTATAAGCAGATAAATATTTAAGAGTCAAAAAAGCACATATATAATAATTGTAAGTTACGTATAAACATATTACAAAAAGACTTTTTTGGAATATTAAAGTCAGTGAGGAAGGGTCTCTTTTTCCCTGCATTTTCTCCTGCATTTGTTATTGTTTTGCATTCTTCATAGAATCCATTCTGACTAGGATGAGAAGGAATTCCCATCCATGTTTGACCTGCATTTCCCTGTTGTGGTTTCATTTTTTCAAATATTTATTTTTGTGTCATTTGTACTTTGTTCTAAAGCATCTGTTTGGTTCATTTGATTATTGTTTGAATGGATTACTTGGTTTTTTTGGTGTGAAGTATGATTTATGCATGTATATAATAGACATGAAACCCATTATTCTGCACAAGTAATGTACTGACAGCTATAATGATGAAAGACAATGTCCTCAAACACGACAGTTTAAAATTACAATTTTTAAAATGAAAATCAAAGTTAAAATAATCTTTAAGCAGCTCAGAGAAAAATTCCTT
This sequence comes from Cuniculus paca, assembly GCA_004365215.1. NCBI lineage: Eukaryota > Metazoa > Chordata > Mammalia > Rodentia > Cuniculidae > Cuniculus > Cuniculus paca. The sequence continues at coordinate 78,749 of RJWT010000153.1, forward strand.
GCTGCCTGTTATAAAGTTTATATAATATCAATGCTTAAATAATTGTGTAAAATGGAGACAATACTATCCTAATAAAGAATGTACAATATACAATATAGGGCACAATTATGAAATTGAATTCATCAAAGAAAAGTTTGAAAATAGTAATGTACACAAAAACAACAAAAGCTGCAGCAAAAATGACATTTACCATACTGTTAGCCAAATAATAAAGCTTCATGGGAAAATGGTGTAGTAATAATTTTAATCTCTGAAAATGTTTATCAATTAAGAGTTAGCAAACACGCAATATGACTGATTCTTCTGAGGACAACATTTAAATCTTTAAAATGTGTTAAATTATTAATGATCAATTTTAAAAACTGGGTGAACTCCAGTGCTAAATATTGAATACAAATCATTGAAGAAGAGTCATTACTCAAAGTGAACTAATGAAGCACTAATAAGCAAATTAATAAGTGAGTTAACTAATTGGATTTGACAGTACTGTAAATTCAAGCACCTAGATGAAGTGCTAGAGAACTGGGAAAGTATAAACAAATATTTTCTAAAAGAGCAAGATCTAAGAAATTCAAAAGGAAATGGTATGGGAAGCTTGTAAATCTGTTAAATATTTCTATGACCTTGCTATATTTCTAAAAGAAGGGTCATAACAAAATTCACTTAAATCTAACAAAAGCACACAGAGTTGTTAAAACGATGATAATGTTCTCAAAAATTAGCAAATTTAGAAATTAATCCCATAGGAAACAACATGATTCTGTTCTAAACTAGAGGTTTCCAATTTATGTTTTTTTTTTTCAGTACCCAGAGTTAGTTATTTAATCTCTAGGCTGGTTTGCAAAATATATAATCTTTTAAAACAGATTTTTCAATCCTGAAATTCAATTCCAACCTATAATGAATTTGTAGATTCCAACAAAAGCCTGTAAATTAGAAGGTTCTATAGTTCAGAGAATTAAGAGAAAACATGTAAAACCAGACCAGAGATAAAAATTTGTTCCTCCTGGAGATTGAACGTTACAGTAAACAGTGCTTGCATGACCTCTGAAAAACTGCAAAGTGCTACTGATTGGGTTGACGTCAAATCACACCTGGCTGGGTTGATAGTGAGCAAGACTCAAGGACATTTTTGCATGAGATTTTGGTTTACAACTTTCCAGGAAACCAGCATAGGCAACAATAAAGAGGGAATTTCAGCTTTGGGTTGTTTTAGTGTCAGTTCAAGAAGTGCAGCTAGATGGACCCAGTGATGCCAATAGAAAAATGTAGAGGTGAATCTAGAGATGGGCAAAGGTGAGAGGTGTGAAAGGTGAGATTAGGAAAAGAGAAATGTGTAAATTTCAGGGACATACATTCAATGGGATAGTCCCCCATATGGACAACAGTGTGACAGATTGTGAGTGAAAAATGGCAGTGTCTCACAAGTGTATCAGCCTTCCACATCCAAAAAGCTCCCACATATTCTAAGGAAAACATTTTAAGTAAGTGGCTCCACTAGGTAGGACATAAAATTGGGTTATAACAACCCATGCCATACTTTTCTATTTTAAATTTGTACAATAGCCTAATAGTAGCCTGCTGTGCATCTCAGTAGCTGCCTGAGAGATGCAGGAATCAATCTTTTTGTTTACTCACTTGGTATAATGAATGGCAAGGTGTATGCACTTGTGCAAAATTGTCAAACCACACTTTTTATCCACATAATGCTCCATCTAACAGATTTTGTGTGTGCTAACCCAAGCATTATGGGTAATAAGATACATCCACACCATTCTTCTCGTACTTAAAGATGTATTTCACTATAATTAAATGTGGGTGTGACTACAGTAGATGTGCCTAGGAAAAGCAAACCTCATTCTTCCACTGGGCAGACAAATAGCAAGGTGGGTACAGAATCTACAAAGCAGTAGTCGAGCTTTACTCATGAAATGCTCCTTGCTAAATTTCTGAATTTAGCATTTAGAATTTTTTAAAATTTTCTTTTGATTTTTCTAGTAAAAGTAACCCAACTCAGAACAATGACACATGAAAAACTAGGTTTGCAAGTTTTAGAGGAGGTCAAAAGGGAATCATCAGATTACTTCTGCATAGATGACAAAGATGATAGTGACTTTGATTTGGCCATGTGAACCAAAATTCTTAAGACAGTGAAATGGAGCAAGAATCATGATACAGACATAGAGAATGAAGACTTCCTTGATTCATATGATTAAGAAAACAGCAATCTAAACACATATTTGACTAGACAAAATGTACAAAATCGTCATGAAACCAAATGAAATGCTCCAATGTTAGAACTGAAAATATAGTGAAGATCTTGGTAGGTGTGAAACCTATGAGATGGAAAGCTAGCACTCCCATTCAACATTGGAAATTATTTGTAATTCACAAAATGCCACAAGATGTGAAATACACAAATGCTGAATTACAAGTAAAGCATTCTGTATGCATTAATAGCCATACTCAAAATGTATTTATTAAAACACCTCACTAGCTTAACTGAAAACATTCATAGGTCTGCTTTACTTTAGACGGCTTTCTCATGGTAATCACAGGAATGCAAAAGATTTATGGAGAAACAATAGGTATGAGTTTGAGGTTTGTAAAATAACAACAACTCTGAAGGGATTTGGTTTCCTTCAAAATTGCATAAGGTTTGATGACAAAACCACCCTCCAAGAGAAAAAAATCTGTTAATCTGGTACTATCCATTCACTGTTTCAGAGATTTGTGGGTAACTGTCAAACAACTTACACTCCATCTGAATACATAACTGTTGGTGGACATCTTGCAGCATTTAATGGTCATTGGAGCTTCAGGCAGTATATGCCAAAAAACCTTCAAAATATGACATAAAAATTTATGACAATGAAGATGCAAAGACATAATATGCTTCTAATTTAGAAATTTATCATGGAACTCAGCCACCAGGTCCTTATTTGAACAATAACAAACTGAATGATTTTGTGAACAAACATGTTGCTCCCATCTCCAAAACTAATCAGAGTGTGACTTTCAACAGCTAATTTGCCAGTTGCCAGTTGACCTTCTGTTAGCTAACAGAGCACAAGTGGAGCTGTGTAGGAAATGTATGCAGAAACAAAGCAGAAATTCCAAATGAAATGTTGCAATTTCAAAACAGAGAATTGTACAGTATAATTCTTTGGATTTGAGAAAGATATAACATTGGCTTCATATATGGCAAAGAAAAAAACTAGTTCTGTTGATGTCAACGTTGTATCATGATGGAAATAATGACAGGAATATTAACAAAATGGAAGCTTGAGATAGTAACTTTCTACAACAAAACCAAAGGTTGATTAGATGTTGATGAGTTATGCAGCAACTATGATGTCACATGAAACACAAAGCCTTGGCTAATGGTTGTGCATTAATCAATCCTAAACATGTGTGTCATAAATAGTTTGATAGTTTACAAAGAAAATAGCAAGTGCAAAATAATCACAGAGAAATTTTTTTAGAAGATTGGAAATGGAACTCATAAGAGATTATTTACAGCACAGGAAAAACAAAATGTTTTGGCCAAGGGAACTACACAAATAAGTTTGGGGCACACTGGCGAACTGCCTATCAAGGACCCCTGAAAGTGACCCCAAATTCTTACTTGGTGCTTTGACACAAGGCTGCAAAGAAAAGCTCAGAGTTGAGATAAAAGTGAAATGGTGAACTGGATGGATGGTCAGTGCTTAAGACAGTGAAGATCCTGAAACGGCCAGATCCATGGTATTGACTGGTTGCACAATCCATAGGGTGAAGAGGTTGTGTGTGGCTACTGAGGGTAAGACATGACCCAGGCAGGGCTTGTAGAGAAGAGAACAAAACGTTCTTGCATCAAGAACAGAAGAGACCAGGAATCAGTCATGCCTAATGAGTAACTCATTTTTCAAGTAAAATAAACTACAATTCTGTGGAAAGAATTTGGGAAGAAGGACAAGTATGGTGGTGCATGCTTGTAATTCCAGCCGTGGGAGGCTGAGGGAGAAAGATCGTTGCTAGTTGGAGACCAGGCTGGGCTACAAAGTGAGCTCAAGGACCGCCTGAAGAGCACAGTGAGATCCTGTCTCAAAAAGACGAATGAAAGAAAGAAAGAAAGAAAGAAAGAAAGAAAGAAAGAAAGAAAGAAAGAAAGAAAGAAAGAAAGAAAGAAAGAAAGAAAGAAAGAAAAAGAAAGAGAAAGAAAGAAAGAAAGAATTTGGGAAGAATTATTTGTCCTCGACTGCCTTGTTTCCTCATATCAGAGCCCAACAACTTCAAGGACCATATCCCTGGTCTCTGCTGTGGCTTTTGGTGAGGGAAAATGAAAATCCATGTGCTACCCACCACAGTGCTCTTATGAGTCACATAAGCTTCAGCCTGTCTTTTGACTTAAAATAAGCCAACTGTGGAATTAACTTTTGTTATGGTTTGTGCCTGGATGCCTCCACCCCTCGAAGTATACATCGTGCTATATAATGGCTATGAGGAGGATATGGGTTAGGTTTCTTTGTTTAATCTTTCTGAACATATAAAATATGTAATCAATGTTTGTTGAATGAAATTAACTAAGGTTTGCTCTTCAGTCATCCTCAATTAAAGTATGACTACAAAAATCTTCAACTTTTTTCAGCATTTTAATTATTTGCTTTAAAATAGACATAAATATAATTAAACATGAGACAATACATTTATTAATAGTTGTCGTTGTATTATGGAAAGAGGAAGTACAAATGAGAATTTATGTCAGTTGCAAGAGTCAATTATCAAAGATTGAGAAGCAGTAAGAAATTCATCAAAGCATTGGATAAAATACCACAAATAATATATTTAAAATAATGTATTAGAATCAGTAATTACAAATCAGGACAAACTTGGATTCCCTTTCAGCATAATAGTTGATTTCATAAAAGGTACTCCTAGTATTCACAATGGAGTAGAGAATTCCATTTGTGTGCCTGACTAATGTTTATATTCACAGATGGAGTTAGACTACAAGATGGATATCACACTGTACTGTAATGAGCCCTGATCTCCTGTCAGGTATATGGCACACAGCAGAAACAAAGAAGAAAGAAAGAAAGAGAGAGAGAGAGAGAGAGAGAGAGAGAGAGAGAGAGAGAGAGAGAGAGAGAAAGAAAGAAAGAAAGAAAGAAAGAAAGAAAGAAAGAAAGAAAGAAAGAGAATAAATGGTGGTACAGTGAAGATTCAGAATGGCCAGTTGTTCAGGAAGAACAAAAGAACATGAAGCAACCAGGACCTTAGGATTCATTGATGGAGAAGCGGATTATCAGATGACTCAGAGGACAGTGATGGTTTTAAACTAATGAGGATCTTGCCCTGTAGCATCTTTAGTCTTAGTAGTGTTAGTCTTAGTCTTAGTCTTAGTCTTAGTCTTAGTCTTAGTCTTAGTCTTAGTCTCAGTGGTTTTACTCTTAATCTTAGTAGATGGGAGAGGATGGCACATGCTTAATGGGTTAATAAGAAATCTCAGAAGGGTAACACCAAAATTCCCAGGCCTCCATTCATCTCTTAGGGAAATATGTATAACTAGCCATTATGAATTTATGGTCTCCCATAGGAAAGGTTTGATAAATACTTATGGAATGAATAAATTTACAATGAGTTGGGAAAACACAGATAAATAAGCTAATAAGACAAACTGCATTAAACAGAGAACAAGACCCACAGTGAACAGCATTATAAACACAGGGTGATACAGATGAAGATGTGAGTGTTCACATCCTAAGGTCACAGATAATACCCAGAAATTAGGAATATACATAATATGAATGGCTACTGAAAGTATATTAACAAATATCTGAGTCATATTTCTCATAAAATATTTAGACTAATATCAAATAAAAGTTATTTTAAAAGAATATGAAAAGATGAAAGAAAAATTAGTGTAATAATTAGATATTTTTACTTATGAGCTGCAGAAGAACTATCTTCAGCTTTCATAAATTTATAATTCAATTATTCCATGACATACTATTTTGTGGTGGAGCTAATGGATATAAAATTAAAAGCTTTATGTTACGTACTCTAATCGCGCATTTTTAAAAGGAATACAGCATATCTTTTAATTACAAAGGTAACTTTATGAGGTTTATAATAACATTAAAATTTAGAGGTTGCGAAAAATGAGAAACGTGAATTCTTCAATTCTTTAAACATACCCACTTTTTAGTTTAAAAAGAAGAAAAAAATTTCAAAACAAGATAATAACAGGGTAACAATGGTTAATACATTGTGTATTGTTATCTTTAAATTAGTTACTCAAAGTGCAAGATATCAGCATTTAATTGTCCAAACAATATTAGTTCAAACTTTTCAATGAATGAAGAGAAATTAGTAGTATATCTAGCCATATATAATATATGGATATATATTATATCCATATATTATATATATATATTTTTTCCCTTTCTTCTTTTATTCCATTCCCCCATCTCAGTTTTCTTTTCCTTTTGAAACTTTATTTTTTTGGGGCACCAGGGATTGAACTCATGACCTCACACTTGCCAGGCAGGCACTTAGGCCGCTGAACTAGATCCCCAGCCCTATGAAACTTTTTCCCATTTTACAATATCTATTATAAATTTTGGTTTAGATCCATTTTTAAACAATTTTACAGTTTTTCTCTAGGCAATTTCAAATTGGTTGAATTTACTTCACAGAAAATCTGCATGCATCAGAAAAGGAGTTTACAGAAATTAACTATTACTGATCACTTGATTACTTCAATAATTCTCATTGTGTCCTACTGGAAATTTCTCAGATGATGATAATTTATTTTCAGACCATTCCAGAAGAGAAGACTTTTTTGCATTTTAATTAGTTTTTTATACATCATTTTTATTGATTGTCTTTTATGTGGCTTACAGGTGAACTATAAATTGGGACGCTGCCTTACACATTTTTTAAAAGGCAAAGTTATTTTTTTATGATCAAAAATCACTCCTTTTTTTTAGTATTAACAGGAAAACTGCAACCTGTCCTTTTTCATCTTCTTACAGCAAGCAGACTGAGATAAATTGACTCAAAGCACAAAAGAATGAGTAATGTGCAGCTGGAATAATCCTCTATAAGATGAATGAAAGCTGACAACTTCAATTACAATTTGAACTGTCTCTTTGTGTATGAATGTGATTTAATGGGAATCTGATATTCAATAAACCTGACTTTCTTTATGATTTATAATAGCTAGCCATATGTTACCCCAATGCATTTTATAGCATAAAAAGGCACAATGGCTTCTTCTAGCGATATGAAAATTTTCAGTTAACCAAGAATCAAAGGTTCTTCATTTCTGATTAAGAAAAAGCATGTGTGACCCTACTGAACTATAATTTTATTATACAACCTGACCTGCATGCCTCTCACTTCTTAAAGCAACAAAGAATATGCTGACATTATGCTTAATCATTTCTCTACATTCCATCTAATTCCTTCTACCTTACAAGCATGTAAGCTAATTTGAAAAGAAAGCTATCCCAGGAGAGTTTTTTTCTGAAGACTGACATCTATATAAATGACCTAATACTGAATTATAATTTAATCCTACTTTAAGATGCTTATTACATATCAGCTCTTCTTTGATAAAATAATTAAGGGCTGGGGATATAGCTTAGTGGTAACAGTGTATGCTTAACATACACGGTTTCAATCTAAAGAGAAAAGAATAGAACAGAAAGGAAAAAGAAAAGAAAAGAAGAAAAGAAAAGAAAAGAAAAGAAAAGAAAAGAAAAGAAAAGAAAAGAAAAAAAAAGAAAAGAAAAGAAAAGAAAAGAGAAAACACCCAATTCATATTTAATCTATGTTAAGGATTTATGTGAACTATGGTTCTAAATATACTTCTATTCTCTGAAAACAATCTATTAGGAAGTATCACAACATTATGATTCTACCTACTTCCACAATAACCACCGCATTCTGATTCTACATTAAAATGCATTCTCATGTGATTTTTAAAAATATAGTGGGTAAATGATGAGTATTCCAGAAAGTGTATGTTTAACATCACTTCTCTCATTGACTTTAAATAGCAACAATATCAGAATTTAATTTTATTACTATTTTAAATATAAAGACTTCTAAGTTAATAAATGGGAAGTAACTTCCCTATCTTGCATTTAATAAACAGTTGAACTCTGATGCAAGCTTAAATTTTCATAATAATAAGTGTTATATACATATTTTTATTTGAATGAAACTTATGCTTGAATAGAATAACTTACTCTGTGTTTTGAAAGTATATGGCAGTCTATGTATATATGCCTCTGCCCAGTAGTGCATCATCTATCTTTCATTTTTATGTCATTATTGTAGGTTAAATTCCCTGGAAGCTGATTCTAACAGTTAATTAACTCACAAAATATTTATTAAGATGTAGTCAAAGGATCAAATCCTATGGAATGGAACAGAAGGAAGCATCAGTGGTTAAAGAAATAAGTGTAGATAAGAAGTCTCAAGGAAGTTCTCAGCAAGCACTAGTATCTCTGGAGCATCAATGGCGCTTCCTAGCTGTTCCAAACTTATCCTGGAGATCAGTCCTTTGTGCTGGATGTAGCCAGTCACTGAGTTAGCTTTCCTGGAGTTTTCTTCACCAAGATAATTCAAAAGAGTGCTGACTGCTGAGCTCTCTGCCAGTACTACTCCTATAACCTACTAGAAATAAAACTGTAGCCAAAATTGTGCATCATAACATCCACCATACACATATACATAGACGCATCTCTTTATAACTATTCAACTATTGAGTTATGCATAGATAAATTAGAATTTGTACTTCAATGAATATGTACCAACCGTGAATTTAGAATGCATATTGTTATTGAAAAAGTACACCAGGTGTGGTGACACATGACTGTAATCCCAGCACTTGGAGTCCAAGGCAGAAGGATCACAAGTTTGATGCTAACCTGGACTACATAGAAAAACCCCTTCTCACAAACACCCTCAAAAATTCCTAAAGCTTAATAATTTACTCAGATATAACAAAATGAAATATGCATTTGAGTTAGAAAATAAAAGCTTAGCAAAACTGAGTTCGATTCTCAGTGCTGGAAAAAGAAAAAAGAAAAAAGGTAATATTATCAGGGGTTGACAGTTCGAAATAAACATAAATACATTTCATAGCAGAGGTATGAATGAGGTGTGACTATTCATACATTTAAGACCATGGTGAAATGTTTAGACTTGCTTTAAAATCTCTCCATTAAAGATGAATATTATCTCGGAACAGATAAGAACTGTGAATTCAGTGTCAGGGATGTTCATTTAAATAAACAAGATGATACACTCAAATTTCACATACAGTTCATACAATTTTGGGTATTGAGAGTGGCTGCAGATGAATGGATTTAGGGATAAGTTTTCCGATTACCTCAGGAAGTTTCTCAGCTTGGTGCTCCAGTCTGATTGGAGTCAAGTATGCCAATAAACCTGGTTCCCTGACTGATAGCAGTGTCTCTCCCTTCCTTCCTTCCTTCCTTCCTTCCTTCCTTCCTTCCTTCCTTCCTTCCTTCCTTCCTTC